>SNQJ01S0055002.1:0-22179 GCA_010110895.2 Picea sitchensis | reverse complement strand
CTCATTAATATATGCTTGGACTATTTCCTTCAAGTTTGTGTATTATTGCATATGCTTGTCTATTATGGATGAATTTGGTTTAAACTAATCTTGGTATAGTAGGAATTCTTTGTTTTCTTCGCTCTCCATTGAATTGCAGATATCATGTCATGCTAAGGATATTGGAGATCAAGTTCAGATTGGATTAAGTGAGGACAAGATTTAGAAAACGGCACATCACACTTTCTTCCTCTATTTATTTTAATTATCTTAACTATATTTAAAGGTATGTTAGTGTCCATTTTCATATTTTTGTCTTAGTAGTAGGGATCTAGAATCCAAGAGAATATTCACCTACCCACGGGGAAATTTTCCTATAACAGAAATTGGTGAATCCACTGGGGATTGAAGCCTTCAGTTTTGGTTTATTTCCTTGGTTTGTATTTGATTTTTTTCCCATATTCAGATCACGTTTGTTGATTTTATCCATCCATACATATGTTGTCTTTGTTGAAATTGTCTCACAGAGTCTTTTGATCGAACTTCCTAAGTTTTTGAATTTTCTGGGTTGTTCCCAAGTTTTCTCAAAACCCGTGCCCTCTCCAGTTATAGTCAGAGAGTTGATTTCCTGATCGGCGCTCCCCTAGAGTGTTTTATGGAGTGTTGTAGCGCTCTGGTGTTGTTATAGCCAGAGCATCGATTTTTCCTCACCTTGAAAAATTGTTGATTGTCTTTTTTCTGGGTGTAGTTCTTTGGTATATCTTTCTAACTCAGATATTGTTCTATCAGTTTATGTCTTTTTCTAGGATTACAACTTGCTTCTTTTAACTTTTTATATTTTATTGGATTTTATTGTATTTCCTTGTCGCAAAATCAACCTTTTTTCTTCAAATTTGGGTTCATTTTGCTTCTTTTTTGTTCATATGATCGATTAAAGATTGTTGCAAGGAAACTCATGGATCTCTTTAATGTTTTAATTCATCTTTGACCTTCATACATTTATGGAAGATTTCTTAAGTGTGTTTTGTTGTTTTTGGTGTTTTTCTTTGGATCATTAGTTTGTTTTCTATCTCTTATTGACTGTTGTGAGAGTGCCTTTTGTTTGTGTGATTTTGCTTCCCATTTTCCAAAGTCACAATAGTAAAAACTCTTTTTATTATTGAAATAAGAAGCATTAAACGAATCATTCAGTTCACATTTACAATCAAATGAAAGGATACTTTTTACAATTGGTTTTCGGATACCGGAAAATATTTCTTTATAATTTAACACTTAATTGGATTCTTGTTGAAAACAAATTGCATGGAATTTTTTCATTTTTGTGTTTGGTAGTGAAAGAAATAAACTCTTCTCCTTCTCGTAAATATAAGTTCATTGAAAGAAACATTTTCTTACAATTCTTTTGATTCGTTGGGATTTGAGTTGCAACATCATTTGTTTCACTCTCATTCACTTATGTGTAAAGAACAACCACTAAAATCAATGCTAATTAAAAATCAATCTAGAAAATTTTTCTTTTTTAAGATCTTTACACCAACAATAGACTAGGACTAGCGATTTGGAATAGGCTGTGAGAATAACTCTCCAAAGCATTCAAGAAAAACTTAGAATCTTGCAATAGGGAAAGTAAATCCAATTTTTGTATAAGCATAGTTGGGATCCCCCTCTCACACAGGGGTTACACACGAGGTCACGTTTGGGAAAGAAACGGGGATTATCCCTCTAAGGATTAACCATTCGCAGTAGTCATATCGTATATTGGGGGTTCTTATTGAGGTTTAATTGTCTTCATTTGGTATCGGTTCTTTGTAAATTATGAATATGTTCGGGGTCCTCTGGAGTTTTACCGGTCCACTTGTCCTCAATTCTCTTGAAGGATTTCAGAATTGATATCCTGCCCATACATTCAGACTCAAATGTCAATTGTACTTGCTCAGAGGCTGAATGTGAGTTGGTGTCCTTAGTAGCCATAATATTTAGGGTCCTTACATGAGGTGACGGTGAAGGGAATTCTTCATTGTACTTGGAATAGATGTTGTTCAAACTCATGCAGGCTCCTTGGAGGGTAACCCGTAGGTAAAACCGCGAGGAAGATTGCACCAAGGTGTAAGTCTGTTAAGCAGGTCGCCAACATAACTGATCCACCCACTCATATCCTAGCCCCTTCTCAATTTGAGCATGCGATGTTGGATTTCTTCACCAACTAGTACGTTCATTGAGAGACGGCATTGTTTGCTTGTTGTTTTTTTCTAGATTTTTAGAGAGTGTTGTTTATTTACTTAATTGTTTTTCAAAATTGAGACTGTAGACAATAAAGGTCTTTGTAGATCACGTAGGATGCAAGGGATTCATCTGGAAGGCTATAAACCCTTACATCCTAATTCACCTAAATACTTTTACGGTGAAGAGGTTCAAAAACATTTAGATGCTAGGAGCATTGCTACTCCTTTGTTAGCAAATCCCAAAAGATCCTTAGTTATGTTTAAGAAAGATTCCATTCTTCCTATTAACCCTATGTCACAAGTTCCTCTCGAGCCACTCCTTCTCTGATTGGACTCACCAGGTAACATCATAGAAGAATATTTCCCTCGTATGTTGTCAAGGCCATACACTAAGACACAGATGGAATCCACACAACTAGATTTTAATGATGAGTACATGACCCCTGTATGTTCTAATGGCGTGGTAAATCCACAAAAATCCCTTGTTTTTTATATATGGATAACTCCATAGGGACGTGACCTTTATGAAAAATTCAATTTTAGTCGACCATATTTTGACCTTCTTACCTCTGCTAGTGCCAAGGTAGGACCGTTCAGTCAGACTATTGTCCGTCCCATCGAACAAATCATCAATCTTGCTACCACATCAGTACAAGTTCAAAGTAACACTAGAGTTGTATTTCCTAGTCATATACAAGGTACTTTGACAATTACTCCTACCACACCACCTCTTCAACCTATGACTCCTTATATTCCATAGAACCTTGTTGGGACTCCTGTGCATCAAAGAATGTAGAACCCTACCATACATGCACACTCAACTATGAGACAAATCCTGACAGGGGGAAACCATCGTCTAATGGACCCATCCCTCTTGGTGTACAATCGCCCTTACACATATCCACTGGGGGGAAACCCCCTTTTATTGTTCAAACCCCAATTGTCACACAATCCATGGTAGGGGGGAAAACTTCTTTTTATGGAAACCCTCCACAATCCTGGGGACCACCCCAAGGAGGTACGTTTCATCAACCTTATTAAGGAGGTTCATCATACCCTAACCCACAAGGATGAATAACGAATCCCAATCCTTCTAGATTACATTCTGGATAAATTTTCTCGAGGGTCTCGAATCCCACTTGGGGTCCTCAAGGACAACAATATTATCCTCCCTAAGGGTCAAATTTTTACCCTCCTCAAGGACAAAATGTTTACCCCCCTTAAGGGAAAACTGTTTATCCACCTTAGCCTAATCAAATGACCTATCCTCCCATGGGATATACTGTTTATCCTCCCCAAAACCAAATGGGTTTGCCTTCTCCTTTCATGAATGTTCCTCAACAGATAAATCCTACCTATACTGGAAAACAACAACAATACACGGAAGGGCCTACTGGCTACAACTATCCATCTCAACTAGTTTATGGCCCTACTGGTGTCCCTATGCCACACTAGTATCATCCTCAGTTCAACCGACAACTACCATTCCTAGCCACACTAGATCTACTAGATTTATAACGATTGACAAATGATCCCATATTACACTTCCCTTTCTGGCTAGTAAATCCTGCTAAGTTACCTTATGACATCCCAAAATTTGATGGTAAACCTAGCGAAGACCCTAACGACCATGTTATGACGTTTCATATATGGTGTTCATCAAACTCACTTATGGATAATTCTATCCGGTTACATCTTTTCCAACGCACACTTACGAGTTTAGCAACCAAATGGTACATTGAACTCCAATGTAATACTTTTCAATATTTCAACTCCCTTGCCATGGATTTTCTCACACATTTTCAATTACCCATCCATTACGAGACTGGTACAAAACTCTTGACCTCCCTTCGTCAAACTAACTTTGTACATATCTCTGATCACATTCATGAGTGGAGACGATGACGAAGGTTGATCAAAGCGACCATTCCTGATCAATTATTGGATGAATGGTTTACTAAATCTATTTTACCTCCAATTTATCATGACATCAACATGGGTGGTATTGTCACCGAAGAGGAAGCCATTTCCCATGCTCAGTACCTGGAATTGGTTTATTCCCAATCATGTACTTTGTATGAATTGATATTGAATGCTCCCTGCATGTCCACAGATCCATCAAAACCATATTCCACAACTCATGCAAATGGAATTATCGGTGCCATCAAAACCAAATCTCCATCATAGTCGGTCAGATTGACTAATCTCTATGTTCCTACACCTACTATTAGTTCGACTTCATTGTCATCCACCTCACCCCCAACTCAAATATATGAGGTGAATGAAGTTCAATCTACTTCTCCAAAACAATCAGGGGGGAAGAAGAAAACTAAAAATAAACCAAAGAATAACAATAACCATAATGAAAATCCAAAAACACCATCTCAACCACCTTCTCCTAAGAAACAACCACAACAAAAACTGAATTTTTCATGTCTCATTTGTGGTGACTATCATTACACACAAGATTGTCCTCATCGCGATGAAGTTTCCAAACTTTTCAAAGGAAATTCCAAACACGTTATGTTGACACGACCTTTCCCTCAGCGGAAATCCATGGTTGCGCAAGCCCCTGCTCCTACGGCAGGTGGAAATCCGAATCACCCTCCTAGTGAGGAAGATTCATCGAGTTCCCACATTTATATTTTTAATGGGATTGATTTAACCACTCGTACTACAACATATGACACTCTGGCTAAACCTGATATAGATAAGGTCGCTAATGCTACTAAATCAGATCCACCTTCCACCACCGTTACTCCTCAATCTGGGCCACTTCAGTTTGAGAAACCTACTTTTGACTATATCTTACGTCCTCCCAAGAGAACTATTTGAAAATCAACTTTTAATCCTAGTTCACGTGTCGCCTAAAACTACAATATCGTTGAATATTTGGCTCAAGCACCATGTGCTATGTCAGCTCTGGAAGTTCTACAACATTTCCCTAGTTAACGCAGAACTCTCTTGGCCGCCATCGGAGAAATCGATCATGAGTCGTCTAATAATATCACGTTTAACCTTGATAGTTTCAAGTCACGACTCTCTCACCAGCTTGCTTTCTAGATCGATGTTGTTTTCCATAACCAACACATTCATCGCACCATACTGAATGAGGGAGCCTCCACATGTGTCATGTTATTATCTTGTTGGAAAGGGTTGAAATCACCTTCTCTTAATCAATCCCCTACTATGTTACGAGCATTCGATGGGAGAGGTTTTCATCCTCATGGACTCTTGTAGCCCTTAGTTGTTCAATTGGAAGGAAAGATTGTCTCCATAGATGTTGAGGTAGTCGATGCTCCCCTCGATTACAACCTATTGTTAGGAAGAAGTTGGTTTTATGCCATGACTTTTTTCTCTTCATCATTGTTTCTATGTGTACAATTCCCCTATCAAGGTAAAATTGTAACTATCGATCAGTTAGATTATTGTACCCCTGACGCTTTTAGTCCCGCAGCCAGCAAAATTCTTTTTTTGGGAGATTCCAAGATCACTTACGAAAGTGTAGGAGTAGGTGTTTTAAAATAATCTTCACTTATGGGTACCTTTCCTACACTGCTTCCTCTCACCTTGCAACATATTTCCACAATCAATATGATCTTGACTATGGAATATCAATCCTTCGAATCATTTGATCCTTGGGTTATGCCTATTCCTTTAGAATTTGATGCACTAGGTGACACTATGCCACTTAGTCCCACTGAAGCTTCATATTTTTCCATCCAATCCGCCTCTCCCTCACCGGACGACCAACATCTGTCGGCATCCACCGCTTACTCATTACCATCTTTCTTGGATTCCCTATCCTCTACTTTCGATTACATCCTCCGGATTTTTCCATCACACAAATCCATTATGGAAATGCTTAGTATCGAATAGGTACCTTGGGATGATAACCAACATTGTTCATCTTTTCTTCCTAGTCTGGATGAAATTGAGAAAGATATACACTCTATATTTCTTGACGATGTTGCCAATTCTCCCCAACCTCCAATACTCACCCAGGACACCATTTATGAGGGGAATTTGGGCAACATATCTTCTACGATTTCTATCGACATCTCGATCAAATAAGGTATTGTGTAAAATATTCATCTCAGTGCCAATTGTTCACCCGAGGAAGTGGAAGATTATATCGCTTTGTTCAAAGAATTCAGGAGTTACAAATAAATGTCAGGGATTGATCCATCGATCGTTGTGCATGAGATAAAAAAATTACCCATGTGTTAAACATGTACAAAAAAAAATTCACCTTGTTCATCCTACCACAACCAATAAGGCAGAAGTTGAAAAACTGTTGAAATTTGGTTTTATTTATCCAGTCCCCATGACCGAATGCATTTATAACATCATTCTGGTCACCAAGAAACAAGGGACCATTCTTGTTTGCATCGATTATAGGGATCTTAATAAGGCTTTTCCTAAAGACAATTACCCTACACCTTTCATCAACCAAATTATCGATAATTGTGTTGGAAGTGTCATTTTTTCTTTCATGGATGGTTTCTTGGGATACAACCAGATTAACATTCTATCGAATGATCAACATAAAACAACCTTCATCTTTCCTTGGGGACGTTTGATTATCGAAAAATACCTTTAGATCTTAAAAATGTTGGGGCTACCTTCCAGCGGGCCATGTAATCTACTTTCCATTGCATCAAACATATTGTGGAACCCTACCTCGATGAATAACCCTCTCATTTGTATCATCGATGAGACCACATTGGTCACCTATGGGCCATTTTTATTCGATGTCGGTTTTACCACATCCGTTTGAACACTCAAAAATGCATCTTTGTTGTCCAATCAAGTTGACTCCTCAGTTTCGTTGTCTCTAAAGATGGGATTAGGGTGGATCCCTTAAAGGTTAAATCTATTCTCGCTCTACCTCCCCCAACAATCTGACTCAACTTCAAAGTTTGCAATGGAAGGAAAACTTTCTTCTTCGTTTCATTTGTAATTACGCTGAAATCACTAAAGGATTTATGAGATTGTTGCAGAAAGACACTCCTTTCATCTGGGATGACACTTATCAATGCTCTTTCGATGCCCTTAAGCATGCCTTAACACACATGCCTCTCTTGCACCCACCAGATTATGCACGAGACTATATCCTTTATTAGGATGCCTCTGCTACCTCTATTGCTATGGTGTTAGTTCAATAGGATCATAACGGTGATGAACATGTGATATACTATCTGAGTAAGATTCTATTTGGTCCTGAGCTCTGATATTTGCATGTTGAAAAGTTGGCTCTGGCTGCAGTTATTTCCATCCATATATTTCGCCATTACATCCTATTACGCACTACCACGATCATCATGAACTTGAAACCCATGTGCCATATCTTAATTCATCAATTCCTTGGAGGGAAATATTCCAAATGGATCGTTATTGTCCAAGAATTCGATCTCGAGTTTGCCAAATCAAAAGCTGAAAAATCTTTGGTTTTTGTGGAACTGATCTACAATATTCCCTATATTGATGAGGATACTGAGCCCAATGATTATCTTCCTAACAAATCCATGTTCCTCATTATCACATCTGACCCTTGGTATGGAGATATTCTTCTCTATCTCCAAACCAAACGTTTTCAGCCATACATTTCACGTGATGAACGTCATCGTATCTACCACCATTCTAAATGCTACCTCATCATCGACAACACTTTGTACCATTGTGGTATTGATACTATCCTACAATGTTGTTTAACCCACGATGATGTTGAATGAGTTTTAAATGACTGCCACCTTGGAGCATGTGGCAGTCATGTTTCTGGGATGGCTACAACCCAGAAAATCTTACGTGTCGATTATTTTTGGCCTTCTATATTCAAATATTGTATCAAGGCCGTCAAAATATTCCCACCCTACCAACTCTTTCAGAAAAAATCACGTACCCACCCTACTCCGATGCATCCCATTGTTGTCATCGGCCCCTTTTCCAAATGGGGCATCAATTTTATGCAATGTAAACCCACCTCAGTCGGGGGGCATGGTTATATGATTATTTCCATCGATTACTTCACTAAATAGGATGAGTCTATGCCTACATTTCTTAATGATGGTCGTACTACAACAATATTTGTTTTTAACCACATCATAAATCGATTCGGTGTCCCACAAGCTATTGTCACCGATCATGGCTCCCACTTACAAAACCATATGATGAGTGAGTTGCATGTCAAGTTGGGTTTTTTCCATGAAAAATCATCCCACTATTATCCTCAAGCAAACAAACAAGTTGAAGTTGTCAACAAAGTCCTAAAGACCATGCTCCAACGCATGGTGGGGAAAAACAAAACCTCTTGTCACTTGCAACTTTTCTCCACACTCCGGGCCTATCGCACTTCGGTGAAAACTACAATTGGATTCACACCATTCCAGTTGGTATACGGTATTGAAGCGGTGCTAAAAATCGATTGTGAGATCCCTTCATTGAAACTTATTGTGGAACTCATGCCTCACACCTCTGCTGAAGAGGAATGATTCATGTATTTAATCAAGTTGGATGAAACATGTCGTGATGGTGCTCTCGTTAACGAGACATATCAAAAAAAAATGAAAAGTCAATATGACAAATCCGTTCAACCTCGTGATTTTGCATAAGGAGACTTGGTCCTATTTTATGACCAAGATTATGATAATTTGGGTACATGAAAGTTAGAGCATGGGACTTATATCATAAAACGTGTGCTACATATAGGCACCTATGAGTTGGTCGAATACGATGGAATATCTCTTAGTGAGCCCCAAAATGGGCTTTACCTCAAGAAGTAATATTCATAGAACATTTGGCATGCGTGCTTTGTACAATATTGTACTAAATACTTTTGATTTGGTGTGTCTTTTCTCTTGCGTGCATGATTTTTGTATTAGTTTCTTATACTTTGTCTTATGATTTCATGCATAGATGACATCTCCCTTTCCCATCTTTGTTGGGTTTGTAGATGGTTCTAGTCGACACACCCAGAGCATTGCTTCTGTAGCTTGGGTCATATACCACTATGGCGAGTTTGTGAGTTAAGGAGGAACTTTCCTCGGATCTACAACCAATAACATGGCATAATATAATGTCATCATCAGACTCTTAATTGAAGTCTCCTCTCTAGGTATAACTCGTTTGATTATTAACCTAGAATCTCAATTCATGGTCTGCCAGCTTAATCGATATTACGTCGTTTACAACCCGGTCTTACTATGTATCCACTTAAGGTTTCATCGTCTCGAAAGATCATTTTAATTTATCCAATATAGACACATACTGAGAGAACTCAATACAACGTCGGATTCGTTAGATAATTACATGTTGGATCGATACCTTGCGCATAGATAAAACATTTTTGAAAAACATGAATCATATGTACACAAAAACATCACATAAGATAAAATGAAACATCGATAGGCACTAAAAAACTCATATATATATATATATATATATATATATATATGCATAATAGAAAAAATTTGTTTGAAAATACATTATCAAAATGTACATAACAGGGAAAAATATTTTGGGCCTTCATGCCCATAACATCATAATAAAAGACTACAAAATCGACTGAGGACCCTAGTCATCCTCCTATATCATGTTGTGCTTTGTATAGCACACTACGGCCTGAGCCACTCGACGAAGAAAATGGTTAAGACTCTCGAGAACCCCAACTGTATGTCGATGCAAATGGAGAGGCACATATCGCCTCCTAAGGGGTGGGACACCCATGGTCAAACCTCAGAGGTTCCTCTCTACATCTCGAAGTCCTCCCAATGCAACGTCATTCTCAACTACTACCTTTGCATATCCATGACGCCCCAGTGCTGACATCTCCGTTAGATGTGATGTGCCTCTGTCTGCATAATGAAACAAAATATTTTTAGATCCCTCATTGTACAAATAAAAAACAATATAAAATAAAAACAAAAATACGTGGAAAGGTTTAGTTTTGTACCTGATGCATCCCATTGGATTCCCTCTGGAATTACTATGTCTACACTACCTCATAAGTCCACCCCAGCATAAGGGAAGTCCTTGATAACCACTAATTGTCTCCTCCACCATGAAAAGATGCTAGCGGGAAACCCCCCCTATGTCTACACCAGGGTTTACAATGTAGGCAGATCAATAACCGTTTAAAATTCTCCTACTTCTCTAACTACCCCAAACATATTCCAGACTCATACAAGAAGAGAAAAATGAGAAGGATCGGGTAACTATACCTCTACTCTGCATCCGGTGATGATCCTCTCGCTCTTGAAAGCTTCGCTAACTGCAAACATCCTCCCAATGTTGGCCTGCATTCAAAGATAGATAAATAGAAAACTACAAGAACACAATTCATATAAAAATCAAGGTTAGATGTTAGAATAAAAACATAAATCAAATGAAAACATTCCATACATCATGATTTGAGACAGGAAAAGTACTTATTTTATTGATAATACAGCTATCACTTACAACCAAATCTAGCTACTGCTCCATGAACCTGGTCCGGGATCCTCTTCACCAAGCTCCAAGTACACCTCCATATGGCTTCTCCTCTCAACCTTCTTCTTGAGAATTAAAATGGGTTTCTGATGGAGGAAGGAAGGAAAATTGGGGAATTTTGAGGCAATTCTCACAAAAGGGCTGCAAATGCTTGGGGCAAGGAGGGGATGTAAAATGGGCAAAGTTTCATTGTTCTTATGTCTAGATGTGGAATGAGACCCCAACACCTAATTTTATATGATAGAAGGATGGTTATTTGGTTGGGTGACGGGATATAGGCAGTGGATTAGTTGGGAAACTACCCAATAGCCCGTAATCTCAACGAATTCCTTGCAATTTTTTTCTTTTTGCAACTTTTGCAAGTATACGCGGGTTTTGGTGGTGCATCATGTGTACGTACACGAGATATAGTGGTGAAACAAGCATATGTATGCAGGAAGTGTTGGTGCAGGGCGCGTACATATTCAAAAAATGGGTTTTTTAGAAGAGCAACTCAGTGATGGCTTGGCAAAAAATGCAAGTAAGAGGGCCAAATACTAGGTATGCATGTGCAGAGAAATTTAGGGTTATAACATATGCCCCATAATGTGTGAGGTCAGAAGAGCATCTGATGGTCGAAATACATTACAAAATATTCACCAATGTATGAAACGAGTGAGCCCGGGACGAGAGTTCAGGAGGTTCCATCTACAAAAATAAAAATTGTCTCTCTGAGGCGGGCATACCCATGCTCGGGATGAAATAAATCATGGCTTCCAATCAAATACATTTCAGATCCATGTCGTATAACTCTATAAAGTGTATCCACGAGCAATGCACAACGAATATACATCTCAAAATCAAAGATATAAAAGTATAGTATCCATATTCAAGAAGCTAACAACGCCTGATGGCTAGATATGAGGTCTTCATGGCTTGAGAAACAACTTCAATATCTTCAAAAATCAAGTAGGAGTACAATGTGAGTGTATTACTTCACTACCCAGAGGTCTTCGATGACTCATTGGGAAAATACAAGAGGATCTCGATGATCAAGCAGAGAACTTCATTGATTTCAAAGAAGGACTTGATTGGACTTTTGGGATGGCTAGGCATGAGGTCAAGAGACAACTATAGAAAGGATGACTCAGGTTGGGTGAAAATTTCCTTGGAAAATAGCATGAAAGATGATCAAACTCAGGGAACATGACATTTACATAAGATCACGATGCAGGAGGCAACACAAACTCTCCATGTGTTTGGAAGAGTAACCAAACGGAGGAGGACACAGCTCTATGTAATGAGAACAAATTCCTAAGGTCATATTAAATCCCAATGATTGACGACAAATTAAAGGATGTGATTTTTCCAAGAGAGACTCATTGTGTTGCCAAAAAAGAATATATATTTCCCATCCCCTCTTTTTGGGTTTTATTTTTTTAATTTTTTGTCTTTTTCAATTTTTTAAAGAGATAGAAAAAGAATAAAAGAATGCTACGTTACAAAGGAGGAACGAGAGTCACAAGAATACTAGCTCCAAGCCCAAGGAACACACTAATGCTCAGAGAAAGGAGACATGTGCAAGAAAAGGACACTCGAGGAAAAATCCTCCATGGGTCAAGGTGTCAGGTCACAGAGGAAAAGTGCTACAAGGCTTGCGTACAAGGCATGCTTCAAAGGTTTAGTTGAGAGCAACATGGAGCCGACATTAGGCCAAAGACGCAAATATGAAAATTCAATTAGCAAGACACAATGAAACCCCCTTCAATGTAATTTTTAATGAGCCCAGAGAAGGTAAGCTTGGTAGTTTTTTCACGTTTAGACAGTCTGAAAAAACGTAAAAGAAGACTCCAAGGGGTACCTTTTTCGGAAATAGTCTAGTCAGTTCAAAAAAAGGGTAAACTTTCACTGAAAAGACATTTATTCAAAACTATTTTAACGAGTGTGACAAAGACAAGATCACTTGGAAATCTTTTCAATTTTAAGGAGTTTGAAAAGACCTTAACTATGGACTCACAACCTTTTTCTGATTTTAGTTGCCTTAGCTCAAAAAAGTATAAAAGTTACTGAGGAGAACTATCCTGGTGAGATGAATCTCTCGAGGTGTACCTTTTTCCTCCATAATCCACAGGTCGGAAAAGGGATAAACTCATGCTAGTAGATGTTCTTCTAGACCAATTTAACGAGTGTAAAGGAACAAGGTCACTCGACGATCTTTTCAATTTTAGGGAGTCTGAAAAGAGATTAACTATGGACTCTGTGGGGGTTTCTTTTTCGTAAATAATCTCCAAGGCCTGAAAAAGGTGATTAACCAAAACCAAGGAGAATGTTCCTTTTTCGTAAATTTAGTCCCTCAAGCCCGAAAAAGGGTTAAACTTATACCTCAAAATACTCTTCTAGAAAACCAAAGTTCCTAGAGTATACCTTTGTTTGTACAATTGAACATGTGGACCGAAAAGGGGTAAACTACCGCCAGACAGACGTGCCTTCAAGTTTTAGTTTGCCGAGCGTGAAGGGAAACAAGATCGCTTGATAATATTTTCATGTTTAAAGAGTCTGAAAAGGGCTTAAAGAAGAATCCAGAAGTTACTTTTATCAAGTAATCCCGATGAGATTACTTGTACCAAGAGGGAGAAGCAAGGGCTCCCACACCCCCATTGGATAAACCAAAGGATCAATTGCTAACACCAAGTCTCGAGAAGGAAAACATGATTGCAAAAATTCCTACTCAGGAGCAATCGAACATCGAAGATAAAATTCCACATAATTAACCCATGGAGAGGTAGAGTCTACATGAACACTAGGAACATATAAAGGGGCAGCCTGAACTAATGTTGAATTAAGATGGTGATTATTAGATGCCAGCTGGTCTATAGTGACAATTCTTCCATTATGAGGTAAATGCATCACCTGGAAAAACGTAGACAACACAGCATTCATAGTGTATACAAAATCATGCCCGAGAAGCATATTGAAATCTAACGGGCCTTGCACCACTATAACATCAACAAGGACATTCTTCCCACCTAACAATATAGGAAACTGAGGAAGAACCCCCAAATATTCACTAGGACGTCTGTCAAAAGCCAACAACTCATGTGAAGCAGACACAAGCTCAGGAGATCCCAGGAATTTCCAAACCGAGGAGGATAAAATACTTGCAGAGGCTCCTTCATCCACAATACATCAATAATTTTTTGTTGCATTAACTTCAACCCTTATTTGAAAAGGTGCAAAAGAAGGAAGATGAGGCTCAACAAGATCATTCCAATCAAAGGAAACCATCATAGGGCTTGGAGGGGGTGTGCTCGAAGTGAGAGGAATTTCCCCTTGTTCTGAAAGTACTAAACTAGAAATGCTAAAAACATAGTCGGTATACACATCACTCCCTAATAGAAGAGTGGGATCAAGTGAAGATTCCGTCGATGTGACCACTTTGGTAGACTCAAAACTCTCCAAGAGAAGAGTGGGATCAGCCGAAGAATGCATCTGCGTGACCACTTTCTCAACCACTGGCTGAAAAGGTTGTGAGACTACATGGTCTACAGGCACATCACCCCCCAAAAGAGAGTGGGAGCAACCGAAGATTACATTGGCATGATCACTTCATCAACCAAAGGCTGAATATACTTTGAGGAAACCTCAGAAGACTCAAAATCAAAAGAGCTTGTAAACAATGGCCACAATATGTGTACCTTTGGAATGCCAGGGCACATATGAGTAAGGTGATCTCCCTTGCAAAGATTACAAGGGAACTTAGGCTTACGTCCTATCTGTTTGGGTTTCTCAACAGAATCGATGCCCCCGACATGCCCCCAGCATGACTAGCAGTGGTTGGTTTCTTGTCCCCAACATGACTAGCATAGGTTGGTGATTTCTTCTTCCTATTCTTCCTCTTTCTATTTCGTTTAGACTTCCGATTACTAGTATCTATACTTTCACCAGAGAAGGTAGAAGGAGGAGGAAAAGATTTTGTTGACGAAGGAACATCAACATGATTCCCATGACATAAAGTGATTAATTGAGAAGTGTCAAGAGAATTCAAGACATTTGGAATGGTACCCAACCAAACCGGTAGTCCCACATTCAACCCAGGAATGTACAAAGTGGCCATCAAAGGGACACCAACATTTCTGAAGAAAATAAAAACACAAGAATCCCCTTGTGAAGGGGTTCCTTTGTTGGTATCGTCAGTAACCTTTTCCATGAAGATATTATGCACAAGTTTTCCATTGTGGGATCATTCAAGTCCGTAAAAGTCTCACACATTGACTCTGGTGAACCAGTGGTATACAAACAACGCTTATAAAGAGGCAGATCCATGTTTCTAAGAGGAATACCAAAAATTCCTCATGACCGGTAGAGTGGGCGGTCTACCACCTTAGGTCAGAGACCCAAATAAATGACTGTATAACTCACTATGGAAAACTAGGGAGCACAAAGCACACACTTGTTACCCATGATTTTGGTCATCATGATGATGTATTGATGATGGTGTACTATGGCTCTTCATTAGAACTTTCTCCTGAGAAAAGTTACCTTCATCCCTTTCCAGAAATCACATTTTTGAGGAAGGTTCACAGGCTGCTAATACATTTGCCTACTAGAATACATGATTCTTGAAGGATTCCTTAAGCCAGAGTGCGAGAAGTTCGCACTGTGTCTAACTGCTAGGGTGCGAACTCTTTCTAAAAAGGGGAAAAAGATGAATTCTAGAAGCTTCTAGAAGGATGAGATGGCATTTGAATGGTTATATAAGTACTGGATTTCCTGATATTTTGGGATCATTCTTATCCAAGTAACTAATTCATTCTCTCCTATATATTGAGGGGGTTCTCATGGAAAAGGTTAGAAACAAACAAGGTTAAGAGAGACATTGGAGAATTGGTGAAAGATTGTGTGAAGGACTGAAGCTACAGCAGCTAGGGAACTCCAGCAGGTTTATCAAAGGTGGTTGATCTTCTTCATACAAGTGAGAAAGTGTGTGTGTCAGAGCTAAGGGCCATCGAAAGGAAGTTTGCAACATCAAGGCTCAGGTTGTAATCTTTACTTTCCATCAATATGATATAGTAATGTGTCCCTTTCCCATAAAGTTAGTTCCACTTTATTGTATAACTCCTTGATCATATACATAGATTTACTGTTGAATAGATTGTGCTTTCTTCACTTCGGTTGGTTTGTATTGTTTTGATATTGACTGTACGAGAGCACTGGAGCAAAGCAGGAGCAACAAAGACCAAAGGAAGCAATCATAAGGTATGCTCTTTAATCGTATCTCCTAGTACATTCAATAGTTAAAATCTAGGGAAAGAGTATCATTCTGTCTTGATTTGTTCTAGATCCAGGTGGATCTAGGGAGATCGGTTTGTGTCCGCACTTACGGATTTATCCAATAACAAAATTGGCAACTCCACTAGGGAACAATCCCATTTTCTTTGTGGTTTTTTTTGTTTTTCTGTGGCCATTTGCTATGGTTTCATTTTTCTCCTGTCCTATCAGTCTCTGAGTCTTCAGGATATCCTGATAGACCTTTTGAGTCCAGAATATTTTTTGAATTTTACTTCATTTTTCAAATTTTTGGATATGTTCAGGAATTCTCGCACTGCACTTCATTGCAGCCTACGAGAATTGGTATGGTTCGCACCCTACTCATAGGGTTCAATGCGAGGTTCTCACACCCTGCTCAAAGGTCACCTGCGAGAATCATTGATTCTCGCACTGTGTAATAGTGCTTGTCTACGAACATTCTTTTTCAAAATTTTGAATTTGAGTTTTGGTCTTTCTAACTGCCCAAATCAGTTGAATTACCTCTTATGGGTTTCTTGGACCATTGATTGATATTCCTCTTGCTTTAGTTTTCATGCGTGAATAGTCTAAGGGTTTCAAGGCTTTTCTTTTCATTTGTGGCTTGACTTTCGTTTCTTGACTCTTCTTGGTAAAACCATTCTCTCTGACTTCATATTCTGAGTGTGTTTGATTAGTTGAGAACTAGTGATTGGTTGAAAGTTAAGTTTGCTTGGTTTTCTCATTTGTTTATGGTTTGACAGAACACTTTCTTTTGCAATTGAGCATATTATATTGGTTTGCTCTTTGTTTTTGCTTTCATTGAAATAATAGATTGGGTTATTTGCTTGTTCCTTGATTTGATTTTCTGTACTCTCACTGTCATAGTTTTGAGTCCTTTTTGGAAAGTGAACAAACAAGTTTTTATTTCAAAAATTCTTTTCATTTTAGAAAACTTTGAAAATCAAATTATTGAGCTTATTGATGTATTTGAAAACGACATATAGAGAATTTTCATTTGATAAATGATTGTTTGCATTGACATTTGAAAGGAAATTTTTGCATATAGTTTAAGGTTGATTTGGAAAACTTTCTCTCTCTCCCATACATAGGATTCATTGAACGAAAAGTGATGCATTTCATTCTCATCCTTGCATTATTGGGTCAAAGTCATACAACATAAGTTTCACTTTCGTTACCTTTGAGTAAACAACAGCTCTTAAAAACATTGCGTAATCCTAAAATTTATCTAGTAACTCTTTTCTAGGGCTCTTTTACACCAACATTTAGCTAGGCTAGTGCTTTGGAGTAGGAAGAGAGATACACTCTCCAAAATCTCAAAACACACAATAGCATCTTAAGTTAGGGAGTGTTAAATTCCATTTACAACATATTGTCCTGGGAAGCCCTTCTAACACAAGGGTCAAGCACTAGGTCACATTGGTGTTGGCAGAGTTACTCACCCTTCTTTGTTGACATCGGTGTAGAGATTGCATGTATTATGGGGGTCACTCAGAGGTATACCCACAATGATGAGTGGAAGCCTTTTGAGTTGATTTCAGGCTAGATACCCTGACCTTGCGTGTGGATCAGATTGTCGACTGTTCCCCTAGGCTTTACTGTTGTTTGTGGTGACCTTGGTGGCCTATCTCTCTAGGTTCTTACCCAAGGTGACTGTGGAGGGGAAAGTCTTCACGGTACCTCTAATTGACGTTCATCAAACTCACTTGGGCTCCTTGGAGGGTATACCCATGATTATGTGTGGGAGCTTGCACCAGGGTGTAAGTTTGTTAAGAAGGTCATCAGCGTAACTTTTCCATCTTAGCCCCGCCCCTTCTCATCTCGTTGTTACGACGTTGGATTTTATCACCAACTAGTGGCTTCGAAATTAGAAGGTCTTGTTTTCCTAGTGATTGCTTCCTATATTTTGTTTACTAGTGTTTGTTGTTTGTTTCTCGAAGTTGACCCTAAGAATTTCTTCGCGGAGCTTGTCACTCGTTTACAATTGCTCCCCCACGACATTCACGTAGAATGCAAGGTTTATCTCCAGATCATCTGGACGGTTCTCAACCCTTGCCTACTGGTACACCTGAGGGCTCTCCTCACTTGAGTGAAGTCCCAATTGTTACTCCACCACACGTGGAAACAAGTGAAGTCCCAGTTGTCACCACACCACAAGTGGAATCAACTGACTCTCTAGAACCTTTTCGAATTACCAATACTAGAGAGGACTATCGCATTCGCCGTGGTGAATGACCTTTTGTGCGATTAAATTCTTCTGGAGAAGCAGTTGTTACATCTTCTGAATCAGTCGTTGGGCCTTTTCCCGATGTAGAAGGCCAAGATCCTTTTTGGTCAGGTGATTTCCGAAGGGTCCTTTTTGGTACTGAGTCACCTACAGTCTACAAAATCAACCCTCCGGTGTTTTCTGAGACAGAGACTATACCAGTGACTACCACTTATCACTTTGTTCTCCCTGACGAGATGGCCCATCTCACGAATACTACGAGTGTCCCAACCGGGATTACTGCAGCTAGTCTTGCTCCTATCAATACCCAGCGAATGCCTGATGTCATTCCGACACTACCACCAGGATACCATGCGTTGAATGCTTTGTTGAATGCTTATGTTGCAACACCTCCGCAGACCCCATCTAGTACTCCTGGGGGTCCTTCTGGGCCTCTTATTCCCAGTTTTATTCCAACACTCCCCCAATTTCCTTCTGGCAATCCTAATCCTAGTGGCACTATACCGTCCATTACACCAAACTTGCATATTCCCATTGGTGGAAAAGGTAGTACAATTCCTTTTCCTCTTACTGGACACATTCCACTTACTACACAACCTTTGCCTGGAGTGCAATTTCTGGTTGGAACACAATCTACAATAGGGGGACCAACCCCACCTTTTGGACAAAACATACCTACTGCTTTGGCCCAGTATTGGAATCAGATGATACAAAATCTTCCTCAAACGAATGGGGGGCAACAAACTGTCCCTACTATAGGCCAACCATATTCAGGTATACCCAATCCTATTTGGGGTCAGGGTCCCAATGCTCAAACTCAGGTTCCTACTCAAACTCAAGGTTACAATCCCTGGAACTACTATACTCTCCAACCACCACCGAATCAGTTGGGATCTTCCCACTATGGGAAGACTGCGTACGGTCCTACTGGTTTGCCGATAGGGCTTCCACCCCAAATTCACCAGTACCCACAGGTGAATCGACAGTTACCTTTTCTTGCTACTTTTGATTTGCCAGATTTGTCTAGGATTCTAAATGATCCTATTCGTCACTCTCCCCAATGGCCTATTATTCTAGCCAAGCTTCCATCAGACATTCCCAAATTCGATGGAAAAGTGGGAGAGGACCTGAACAATCATGTTATGAATTTTCACTTGTGGTGTTCATCCAACTCATTGATGGATGACTCTATTCGTTTACGTCTTTTTCAACGAACTCTTACCGGTTCTGCTGCAAAGTGGTATATTGAATTGCCACGAGGTTTCTTCTCTGATTTTAACACCCTAGCTATGGATTTTCTTACACATTACCAGTTATCGATCCGTTATGATACTGGGACTGAGATTTTGACTTCCTTCAAACAGACTAAAGGAACTCATATATCAAATCATATCCATGAGTGGTGAAGGAGACGACGTCTCATTAAACTTGAACTCCCTGATCAGTTACTGGCAGAATGGTTTACAAAATCCTTTGTGAACGAAATTGGTAAAGACATTGCCATGGGTGGTGTTGTTACGGAGGAGCAGGCTATAAGTCGTGCTCAATATCTTGATCTCGTTTATTCACAAACGAGAACACTTTACGATTTTCTACCTGAATTACCTCGTCTTGGTACTTCCAGCACTTCAACTACTCTAGTTGCCTCACATGCAGCTAATGGTGTGATTGGTACTGCTCATGCCCACTCACATTCTGTTTCAAGTACAACCCCTAAATATACCTCTTCTATTGTTCAAAATGCTCCGTCTCCTGCCACTCCCGCCGGTAAAACTTATGAGGTGAATGTCGTTCAATCTACCCCGACCGGTAAAAATAAATCTAAAAAGGGGAGAGGCAAGAATAAGGAGGGCAAAAATAATAATCAAACAGAGAAAACTAAAACTCCTCCTGTTGAAGATCGAGATAAGCGCAAACCATGATACCCTTGCCTTATATGTGGTGACGATCACTACACGAAGGATTTTCCACGACATGCCGAAGTCACTAAGTTCCTTCAAGGAACACCCAAACCATCTACACTGGCAGTCTTGTCCCAACCCTTCCCGTCTCAACAACAGGCTCAGTTGGTCATCCATGACCAACCATCTACTTCTACGACATCATATGTTTTGATGTGTACTGGTGATTCTAATCAAAACAACATTGCAATCACAACTCGAGCCAAAGATTATTCTCCATCTAAGGAGAAGGTTGACGATTTACCTCCACCGACTCCACCTACAAACGGTCCTCTTCATCTCGAACGACCGAGCCTTGATACAGTCGTGTGACCCCCTAAGGGTGTTGTTCAGAAATTGGCTTTCAATCCTCATGCTTGTGCGGCCCAGAACTACAACATTGTGGAAGATCTGGCCCAGGCACCTTCAGCGATGTCATCCCTTGAAGTCCTTCAGTCTTGTCCTACACAACGGAAGGCACTATTGAAAGCTATAGGTGGAATTGATCCAACCGATACGAATTTAATAGTATTTGACTTGGAATATCATATTCCAAGGTTACCCCCAAAACTTGCTTTCCAGATACAGGTTGTTGTCTCTGACAAGAACATTTTCCGAACTGTTATCGACGATGGTGCCTCAACGTGTGTAATGTCTTTTACTTGTTGGAAATCCATTGGCTCTCCTCCCTTAAATGAATCACAAAATACTTTGAAATCCTTCAATGGCTCTGGTTTTAAGACTTACGGTGTTCTTCCTTCATTTCCCGTTACACTAGAGGGTAAGACAGTCCAAGTTGAAGTGGAGGTCTTCGACGCTCCCCTTGATTATAATCTTCTGCTTGGTCGTAGCTGGATCGATTCCATGCGTGTTGTTGTGTCAACACTTTTCTGTGTAGTACGTTTTCCTCATCAAGGAAAGGTTGTTACAGTTGACCAACTTGCCTTCTTTAATTCCGATACTCGTACTGGCAACGTGCCATTTATAGCTAAAACCCCGCCGGGTTATGAGAATGTTGGTGTAGGCCTTTTAAAGGACTCTTCATTAATGGGTACTTTCCCCATTCCACCGCCCGATGTTCCACGCCCGTCAGTTTCTTCTATCAATATGATCTCCACTGTACCTCATGAACTTCCTGTGCCTTCCGACCCTTGGATAGTCCCTGACCATGGAGATCACACTCGTTTCGGCAACGTTATGCCATTAAGTCCGATTGAGTCTATTTATCAGGCCATTCAATCGGCAACACCTTCTACCCTTTCTCTTGATGAGTTGTCTCCTGATCCTTTTCGTGTCATTTTTTCGACTGACGAGATGATCATGTCCGTCATGGAGGACACCCCTTGGGACGATGGGCATCATCGTTCCATACTCTTTCTGGAACAACACACTCTTGAGAACTATCAACGGATTTCGCCTCCGTCGACCATTGTTGTCATATCAACCATTCCCGGATCGACACATGATGTGTTTGTCGAAGGGAACCTTAGTAATATTTCTCCCACGATTCCCATTGACATATCCGTTAAACTTGGGATAGTTGAAAATGTTCATCTTGGAGCTTTGTGTTCTTCCGAAAAAATCGTCACCTATACCTCCCTGTTTAAATAATTTTGTGATATCTTCGCCTGGAGTTACAAAGAGATGTCAGGTATTGACCCTACAATTGTTGTACATGAGATAAATACATACCCCAGAGTTAAACCTGTCCGGCAACGCCTACGTCCAGTACACCCATGTAAAGCGGCGGCTATCAAACTTGAGGTTGAAAAACTTCTCAAAGCCGACTTTATTTATCCCATGTCTCTGACAGAATGGGTTTCCAACCCTGTACCCATTGATAAGAAAGGTGGCAGTATTTGTGTATGCGTTGATTATAGGGATATTAACAAAGCCTATCCAAAAGACAACTTTCCAACCCCTTTCGTCGACCAGATTGTCGATGACTGTGCCGGAAGTGAAATCTTCTCTCTCATGGATGGTTTCTCTGGCTATAATCAAATTAACATCGCTCCCGAGGACCAACATAAAACTGCTTTTA
>SNQJ01S0055001.1:53077-89472 GCA_010110895.2 Picea sitchensis | reverse complement strand
ACTCTATGTTGGTGACTTAATCATAACAGGAAATAATGAAGCTCACATCAAACAGGTTAAGGAAGAACTTAAAGCAAGGTTCAAAACGACTGATTTAGGGACACTTCATTATTATCTTGGAGTTGAAGTATCTCAACATCGTAATCAAATATTCCTTAGTCAAATTAAGTATGCCATTGAACTGTTAAGCAAATTTTGCATGGAAGATTGTAAACCTTCTCTTAATCCCATGGAGCAGAAATTGAAACTTTCAAAATTTGAAGGGGGGGAATTGGTAAACAGTACAAAGTACAGGAAAATGGTTAGAAGTCTCATTTATTTGACAAATACTTGACCATATTTGTCATATTCAGTCAGTATACTCTCAAGGTTTATGCAGGAACCAAGGGAAAGTCACTGGAATTCAGCAAAAAGGGTACTAAGATACATTCAAGGTACAAAATATTTTGGTCTTCTCTACAAAAGGAACAAAAAATTTACACTTGTTGGATATTCAGATTCTGATTTTGCAGGTGACATTGATGATAGAACATCCACTTCAGGTTATTTAATGAATATGGGTTCAGCAACATTATCTTGGAATTGCAAAAAGCAGACAACAATTTCCAATTATTCAGCAGAGGCAGAGTACATATCAGCTTGGGAAGCAGCATGTGAGATTGTATGGATACGCAGAATTTTACAGGATCTTGGTGACACTCAGAAATCACCAACTATCTTATTGATCGACAGTCAATCATCAATAAATATGGAAAAGAATCCAGTATTTCATTCAAAGACTAAACATGTCGACACCAAGTACCGCCTCATCAGATCATTCATCATCAAAGACATCATCAAGCCTCAGTTATGTTCATCTGAAGATCAAACTTCAGATATTTTTACCAAACCTCTTGGTAGAATAAAGTTCACTAAGTTCAGAGATGAACTTGGTATTTGTAAAAATGAACTTTCGGATTAAATGGAGGATTGTTAGCCTCATAATCCTAAAGTTCTATAGTCTAAGTATTTTCTAGATTAAATGTTTTTAGAAAATTAGTTTATTCTACTTTGTTAGGATAAGGACACCTAGGTTCTATATAAAGGACACCTATCATAATCATGTGATTATATGATTGGTTTTTCTCCTATTTTTTAGTTTAGATTTGAGCTATATAAACTAGATCCCTCTTCAAGTGAGGTTAATAAGTTGATTATGAGTCCTTACTTCAGATTGTAAACACTTTTTCTTTATCAATAAGATTACGTTTCTGAGGACACTTTGTCAACACCTACCTTACCCCCTCCTGTAAGAAACTTGTCTAAACCTCCACTAAAGGGAGGAACAAAACCTTCAATCGTTGATAGATGCTTTGGAAATATGCATTGTATATTGATAATGTTTCCAAATAAAGAAGCTAACTTCACGTTGCAATAATATGTGTTGATTATGAATTGGTAGATTAGTAACTAACAGAAAAGGTTTTATTAGCACTCAAGCAATCAGTGAACAGCAGGAAAACTACAACATATGGGATGGTGACACATCATGAGTTGGGGAATATCTCCCACAATAGAGAGGAAGAATATGATGAAAGGAGGGTGGTGGAAACCCCTCCATATTTGGCCGAAACTATAAGAAGCCTCATGGAAGAATTACAGAGTTATAAGGATGAAAATGAAAGGTTTATCAAGGAGGATGAAAAGAAGATTGAAATTAATGCAGTCCTACTGTAAAGTCTATCAAATATACAAAGGAAACTGCAACATGGTCCAGCTACCAGTCATATGGACAGGAATCATACTAAGAAAACCCCAATTCCACCTGAGATACAGAAGCATGGTCCTGAAAGTGGTCGCACTAGGAGGA
The DNA here is from genome assembly GCA_010110895.2 of Picea sitchensis. Classification (NCBI taxonomy): domain Eukaryota; kingdom Viridiplantae; phylum Streptophyta; class Pinopsida; order Pinales; family Pinaceae; genus Picea; species Picea sitchensis. Next base: position 87,623 of record SNQJ01S0055001.1, on the reverse strand, counting down.
GCACCTCAAAGAAGGCCCAACATGGAGCCAAGAGACATTCAATGGAAGATTCTCATTCCCATTCCCAGACAAGAAGAAAGAAGAGGAAACAATCCAAGAGTCATGACCCTGAAGAGTTCAAGAAAGCCAAACCACCCACCTTTGATGGAGAGATTAAGAAGGGGGAAGAAGAAGAAGTTTGGCTACTCGACTTGAAGAAGTACTTCAGAGTCCATGACTACTCGGAAAACTTAAAGGCTCGGATAGCCATTTTCAACTTGAATGGGAAAGCTTCAATTTGGTTGGAGGACCTTAGGAATGTGAAAGGGATCCATGAGAAGGACTTGTCATGGAAACAATTTGAGAAATACTTCAAGAAGAAGTACCTATCAGAAAAGTACTTTGATGGGAAGACCAAGGAGTTCTATGAACTGAAGCTAGGACAACTCACCATAGATGAATATATCAACAAATTTCTTGCATTGATGAGGTATGTGCCCTACATAAAGAATGAAAAATTAAAGATGCAAAGATTTATTAGTGGATTACCTCAGTCCTACCGGGACAGAATTGAGTTTGATGAGCCAAAGACTTTAGAAGATACTCTTCGAAAAGAAAGGTATTTCTATGAGTAATTCAAGAATAAGACAGAACCCCATGAAGACTAGAAGAAGAAAAACAATTCAGGATTCAAGAATAAAGGGTTTAAATCCTCGATATTTAAGAACCATGGGAAGAGCTCTAGGATGAGTCTTCCTTTGAGAAGTGTGTATCAACAAAATTTTCCATCCCAGAATGGAAATAAACCATTCGGAGCATCTCCAAGTAAGACTGGTAACACGAAGAGAGAACCCTTGAAATTTTGGGGTTGTGGAGAGGAACATTTGTTGAGGGACTATCCGCATATCAAATAGATAAATAAGAGGATCTACAATGTCTAAGAGACTACCATGGTCAATTATGTGGCTAGGAGCATGCCACAAATTTATGCATCCTTGGATAATAGACAAGTTGACCATCAAGCTTCAGTGATGGAGATGGAAGGTGCGATTGCCAACCATCTTATTTCCATTTTAATTGACCCTGGTTCTAATTTGAGTTATGTTTCCCCTCAAACTATTGAGAAATGTAAATTGCAACAAGTTAAACATGTTAAATCATGGCCGGTACAACTAGCCACTGGAACCAAAAGAAAAGTAACAGAGGTCATACCAGCATGCCAATTCGTTATAAGTGGGTTTTCCACCCAATCGAACCTAAACATACTTCCTTTAGGATCTTATGACCTATTGATTGGCATGGACTGGTTGGTTTCCCACAAAACCAAGCTAGATTGTTATAGTAAAACTTTGGAGTGTGAAAATGAGGAAGGAAGAAGGGTAACCCTACAAGGGATTCAAAATCATGTCTCAGTGAGACAAATATCAGCCCTCCAAGTGAAGAAGTATTGCAGAAAGGGATGTCCCTTATATGCAATACAAGTACTAAACTCTATTGAGAATGACAAACCCAGCCCATAGGACCATCCCATATTAAGAGAATATAAAGATGTATTCCTAGAAGAGGTGTCAAGTCTAACTCCAAGAAGGGATATTGATTTTTCAATAGAACTTGTACCAGGAGCGATGCCAATGTCTATAACACCCTATAGGATGAGTACACCAGAGCTAGTTGAGCTCAAACTATAGTTGAAGGAGATGTGGGACAAAGGATACATTCGGCCTAGTGTGTCTCAATGGGGAGCACCAGCTTTGTTTGTAAAAAAGAAAGATGGCACACTCAGATTGTGCATAGATTATAGAGAACTCAATAAGATGACCATCAAGAATAAGTATCCCTTGCCAAAGATCGATGACTTTTTTGACCAATTAAGGGGTGCTACAATATTAAAGATCGATTGACTTAAGGTTTGGATACCATTAGTTTTGAATTAAAGATGAATACATCCACAAGAAAGCCTTCAGGAAAATATATGGTCACTATGAATTTGTGGTGGTTCCATTTGGGCTTACCAATGCACTAGCCACTTTTATGTGCTTAATGAATAACTTATTCAGAAAGTTCTTTGTAATATACCAGATATAAAAAGTATGCAGAATAGAAATAAAATGCTAGAAATGGCAGAATAACAGTAATATAACCAGAACAATCACCACAATAACACTGAAATGATATATGAATAACAACAGAAATAGCACTTTGATTCTGAGAGCAATGTTCACAGGCCTCTTCAAGGGGGAAACCTCTAGTCGAGCAGAGCTCTATTACAATAATATCCAAGCTAGGGTTCTCATACCCTCGACTCCTATTTATACTAAATATGTCTATCAAAAGAAGCATCTAGAGGAAGATCATTCTAAAAGCGGAAGCTTCTCTTAGGTCTTCTTACATTCGACTTATTCTATTTTATTGAAATGCCTTATTAATATTGACCTTTATTACATCTGAATATATTGCTCTACCTATGTGCAGGTTAGGACCCTAACATGTCTGCCCCCTTAAAAACAGCCTTGTCCTCAAGGCTTGAGATGTGGAAATTGCTCCAGAATAGTAGTTGGTTCCCAAGTGGCATCTGTTGGAGTTGTATCTTTCCATTGGACTAACACTTCCTTTATGGTTCTCTTACACAGGCGACGCTCACGTTGGTCCAAAACTGCTTGTGGTTGTAACCAAATGGATCCTTCTTCGATTAACTCGGGAAGGTTGGTTTGAATTTGGCACTTAGTTCCAATCACCTTTTTTAAGCATGAAACATGAAAAACAGGATGTAGCTTAGAATGATTGGGCAAAGCTAACTAATAGGCCACATGTCCCACATGCTTGAGAATGGTATAAGGATCATAAAATTTGGGTGCTAGCTTCTTACAATGCTCGGCCTTGAGGGAATTTTGCTTGTAAGGTTGCAGTCGAAGAAACACCTAATCCCCTTCTGAAAAGTGAAGTTCATAGCGACTTTGATTTGGTTGTTGCTTCATGCGATTTTGTTCCATGACCAAATTCTCTTTGAGGGTACGGAGAATAGCCTCTCAAACTGTAAGCATTTAGTCAACCGCCTAGACCTTCGAGACACCAAGTGAGTATGAGAGAACTGAAGATGGATTTTGTCCATATACCACTTCAAAAGGAGTCATGCGTGTAGTTGTATGTTATGAAGTGTTGTACCACCATGAAGTTGTATCTTGTAGCCATTCCTAGTGAATGTCTTGGAGCCAATCTAGCACAATGAAGAAAAGAGAAAAAAGGGATCCTTCATCTTCATATTTTCAGGAAAGTGCATCCGCAACCACATTATCTTTGCCTTTCTTGTAAATGATCTCATAATCATATCCAAAGAGCTTGTTCACCCACTTTTGTTTCTCCAGGGAGGAAATGTGTTGTTCCAGAAAATACTTGAGGCTTTGATGGTCTGTCTTAATTTGGAAGCATTGCCCCAATAGATAAGGGCGCCACAGATCAACAACATGCAGAATAGCCAACATTTCATTTTCATAGATTGATTTGCCCAGATTTATTTCAGACAGTTGCTTGCTGGTAAAGGCCAAAGGCCAACCCTCTTGCATAAGGGCAGCACCAATTCCTTTCCCTAAAGCATCACATTCCAAGACAAAGGTCTTGGTGAAATCAGGAAGGGATAGGATTGGAGTGCTGCACATGGCCATCTTCAAGGTTTGAAAAGCTTGAGCAGCTGTTGGAGTCCAAGTGAAAGAGTTCTTTTTCAGGAGTGCAGTGAGAGGTGTTGCAATCTTTCTATAATTCTTAACAAACTTGCGATAATAACCTGTTAAGCCCATAAATCCATGCAAGCTTTTGAGAGTCTTTGGGTGAGGCCAGTCTTGCATAGCTTCAATATTTTTAGGATCCACCCTGATGTCGTCCTTGCCAACCAGATGACCCAAGTACTCGACTTCTAAGGCGTCAAAATCACATTTAGATTGTTTCCGGAAAAATTGGTGCTGAGAGAGTAGATGTGTTATAACCCTAAATTTCACCATACATGCTTACCTGGCATAAGGCCATCTCAGTTGCCTTCTTTTCCAACACATTATTGAACAGCTTCTTAAAAAACACCCTTTTTGAAGGCATATACGTCCTGCTCCACTATTGCACGCATGTGTACGTTGGCTGACCCACTACAGCCTGCGTATACCTAGAAAGCACAAAAAATGGAAAGTTGCAGACGGAACACACAGTTTTGGGTAAGTTAACTAAACCATTTGACCGCCCATAACCAGTCACTCGACCAAATACATAGCCCTTTCTAGCCTATAAAAGAAGGGGTAGGGATCCCATTTGGAAGGAGGAAAATTATAGCAAAGAAACTATACTTGATTTAGTATTCCCCTTGCCCCAACCTTTTGCAACTATTGTGTGAAGAAGAAGCATATACAGAAGCAGTTGGAGCATAGTTGAAGAGGAGCCCAGAACCAGTTTGGAGGAGCAGTCGTCGATCTCACTATTGTAAGGTTACTCTTGTGAGATTAATAAAAGAAGTACCTTTCCCATCCCACCATATGAGATTGTCAATATTTAAATTTGATTATATTTTGATAGAATCTTTAACCCATTAGCTTATAGATCATATGCATGTGGATTTCTTTGTTTGTATTTTATGAATGCAGGTCAGCGTTGGGAGGAGAGTTGCAGTCAAGGAGTGACCAAATGTTAAAGGGATTGACATCAAACATGAAAACTAAGGTACAGTAACTTGATCTCTTTAACCTTGTTTGCATATGAATAATGGGGTTTATTATTGGGATGTTGGTAAGAAGTAGGAGACTTTAGGTCATTTCTACATGCATGATAAAACCCTTAATGCTAGTCTGTAGGAGGGATTTCCCACCCACAACAGAATTCTCCGATCATATCTGAGAATGGAGACGTCGGAAGAGTTTAATAAAAGTGTCAGTCCCACTAGCATTCCTGCTAGAGTGGTTCCTTAAGTCTTTGGTACCCCAGTTATCTAAAGATGTCACAACATTCGGAGTGTTTTCCGAGGAAGACACGATAATGAGAGCGCAACAGCTAGAACTAGTTTACTCTCAGTCTAGTTTACTTTACGAGATTTTTCCAGATGCACCGAGGTCGATCCTTGACAAAATCAGGCAAAGGTTTGGACCACATGTTGATGGAATTATTGGTTCAACACAAACCAAGCCCACTAATCCATTGTCAAATCAATTGCAACAATTGTTGATACAACAGACAGCGGCTAGCCAGACCACTGGTTCGGTTGCTCCCCCTACCCAAAAGTCGGATGTACACAGTGTGAAAATGACAAACCCGAAGGCCACCCAACATCATGATGGAAAGAAGAAACAACAGAAAAAGGGTAAGGGGGATAAGAAACCCACCGATAATGATGGCAGGGACGACACTAAAAATAAGAAGTCAATTATCCTTGTAATATTTGCAAGGAAGACCACCCGACCCATCAGTCCCCTCGGCTTGCGAAGGCCCAGAAGTTATTGGTATAGCAACAGCCTGTCGTGTTAACGAACATGTTCCCACATGGGAAAAATCTAACTCAAGCCTCCTCGAGCGTAGAAGGGGGCAGTAAAGTACCCCCTCCATCTTCGAGTAATCCTTTGTCCACAAATGTGTATATGATGAAAGGTGATGCCTATATAACGACTAGAGCACATGATTCTGGAAAGATAGACACCTCTGAGAAGGGTAAAGAAGTTGAAAACCCACCTCTTCCTCTTCAGATTGATAATACATTGGGCGAAACAATGACATGCATCCCAAAAGGTGCGTTCAAAAAAGATTCTTACAACCCAAACGCAAGGGCTGCCCAGAACTACTCTGTGGTGGACGATTTATCACAAACCCCTTGTGCGATGCCTACTTTGGAAGTCCTCTAGAGTTTCCCTTCCCAGAGAAAGGCCTTGTTAGCTGCCTTAGGCTCTACCTAGACTTGTAATCTGGGAACGATCATCCTTGATACCACCAACTTAAAACCTCGTCTTCATTACCACGTATCTTTTCAAATAGTAGTGGCTTACACCACGAAAAATTTTACCCGGAATATTTTCCGTACAGTGGTGGATGAGGGTGCCTCGACATGCGTGATGTCTTTGGCATGTTGAAAGGCCATCGGCCAACCCATTTTGTCTCTGTCACCTACTCTACTAACATCTTTTGACGGTCATTCTTTCTGACCACATGGGATCATTCCCTCTTTCCCCATGCAGTTAGGGGAAAAAACCGTGTGTGTCGAAGTTGAAGTGGTCGATGCATCTCTCGACTACAATATTTTGTTAGGAAGGAGTTGGACCTATAATATGCAAGCAATGGTCGCGACATTTTTTCGGGTCTTGTTGTTTTCTCATGAGGGCCAGATTGTGACCATTGATCAGTTATCCTTCTCTCGTCTTGACCCTTCATTGGGAGTCTCCATGGTCTCGATGATTGATAACCCTGAGCCCGGCATCGTCAACGTAGGGGTTGGTTTGTGCCCACCATTGATGGGTACTTTCAATTACCCGCCTCTGACCGAAAATGTCCACTACATGATGGTTGTCCTCAACCAACCTCGGGCTGCAATTTTTCAAATCTCGTCGTTTCGCACGATGTACTTTCATGATCCATGGACTCTTCCTTCCCCATCCGCTATGATGGAAGGGACAAAGCACCATGGCATGGCCATGCCTTTTTCCGTGGTAGAAGTTGCATACTTGATCATTCAATGAGCTTCTGTCGACCCCAATCCGACTCCAGCACAAGAGTTAGATCTGGTGCTCGAGCCTATTTGGGCTCAAGGTTCCCTTGCTGATACAGATTCTTTATACTTAGTCTTTCCTTCAGACGAAGTGATTATTGAAGCAATGACTAGTCCGAACAAACCCTGAGATGATCTTCATCATAGATCTTACTTCCTCCTAGAGTTAAGATGAATTGAAGTAGGATAATTCACTCTGACTATGAATGGAGATAAAGATTGTCCTATCAATCCTTTGGCAACGCACACGGTCTATGCTAAAGAAAATATGGAAACAATAGCCGAAACGATACCTATTGACATCTCCAAATCCCATGGCGTCATGGAGAATATCTTCATCGGAGCAGATTGCTCCCCCGAGGAGATTCAAATCTACATAGATTTATTTAAAGAATTCTACGATGTTTTTGTGTGGTCTTATGAGGAAATGCCAGGCATAGATCCAAGAATCATCGTACATGAAATCATGACTTATCCCAATGCCAATCCAATCCGATAGAAGCTCCGTCTGGTCAATCCTAGGAAAGCAGCAGCGATCAAGACTGAAGTAGAGAAACTACTTAAAGTTGGTTTCATCTACCCTGTCAAATTGACTCAATGGGTGTCGAATATCATGCCAGTCAATAAAAAATAGGGCACATTTCACGTATGTACAGACTTCCATGATCTGAATAAGGCCTGCCCAAAAGATAATTTCCCCACTTCATTTATTGACCAGATAGTCGATGAATGCCCAGGATGTGAAGCCTTTTCGTTCATGGATGGTTTTTCAGGATACAATCAGATTCAAATCAAACCCGAAGACCAACACAAAACTGCTTTCATCTGTCCATGGGGTACTTTCTCTTATCGTAAGATGCCTTTTGGTCTAAAAAATGTTGGAGCTACATTTCAGTGGGCCATGTATTTTTCTTTCCATGACCTCAAACACATAGTCGAGGCTTATCTCGATGATTTAGCATCACTATCTCGCAAGAGAGCTAATCATCCATCACACCTCCAACTTATCCTTGAACGGTGTCGCTACTACTGAATCTGCTTGAATCCAAACAAGTGCAGTTTTTGCGTCACATCAGGTCGTCTGTTAGGTTTCATCATTTTGACAACAGGGATCATGGTCAATCCTCTAAAGGTTGAGGCAATAGTTCAATTTCCTCCCCCGTGCACCATACCTCATCTTTAGAGTCTGCAGGGAAAAGTGATTTTTTTACGGCGTTTCATCGCAAACTATGCCGAGATCACAAAGGGTTTTATGCATTTATTAAAGAAATATGTTCCTTTTCATTGGGATGAAGCTTCTCAATGCTCTTTCGCAGCATTGAAAAGCGCCCTCATATCAACCCCTCTGCTTCGGCCACCCAATTATAATAAAGATTTCTTATTGTACTTGGCCGCTGCAGAGTCGACCATCAGTATGGTCTTAGTTTAGGAGGATTATTTTCTCTCAGAATATATGATTTATTACCTGAGCCGAGGCCTAGTTGGACCGAAACTCAATTATTCCCATCTTGAAAAACTTGTGTTGGCAACAGTCCATGATGTTCAACAATTCTGCCATTACATTTTGTTTCGAAAGACCACTATCATTTTCGTCATGAACCCATTTCAATACATATTGACACGACGAGTCATCAATGGAAATACCAATAGATGGATATTTATCCTCCAGGAATTCGACTTGGAGTTCGTTTTGGCGAAATCCAAAAATTCGATGGTATTCGTGGAACTCATATCGAAACTTTCAGTGAAATCAGGTGATGTTATACCCGACGAGTCGCCTATCAAAGGAGACATGTTTTTTATTGTGTATTCTGACCCCTGGTATGGAGATGTCCTTGTCTATCTCTAGACTTTGAAGTGTCCCACCTCTGCTTATCGTGATGAACGTCGTCGTATACGCCATCAGAATAAGAACTATCTCATACTCGAGGACACATTGTATCATCGAGGTGTAGACTGCAACCTTCGTCGATGTCTCACTCATGACGAAGTAGAAATCGTGCTTAATGATTGCCACACTTGAGCATGTGGTGGTCATTTGTCTGGGTTGGAAAGAACCCAAAATATTCTACGAGCCAGTTACTTCTGGCCCACATTAATCAAAGATTGTGTCAAATCGATCAAGAAGTGCCACCCGTGTCAGATCTTCTCTTGGAAGATGAGGGCACACCCCACTCCCATGTTTCCCATTATTACCGTTGGTCCCTTCACTAAATTGGGGATTGATTACACTACATGCAACCACCCTTCAGCAAGGGGGCACCTCTATATCACCGTAGTAGTAGACTACTTCACTAAGTGGGTCGAATCTATGCCAACGTTCAAAGATGACGGGGAGACAACAACTCTCTTTTTGTTCAACCAGATAATAGCAAGGTTTAGTGTCCCAAGAGATATTGTCACTGACTATGGCAGTCACTTTCAGAACAAAATGATGACTGAGTTAATGTCAAAGCTTGGGTTGAGGAAGGAACATTCATCACCTTATTACCCCCAAGTGAATGGTCAGGTGGAAGATGTAAATAAATCTCTTAAAACCATTGTATAGCGAACGATCAATTTGGCCAAGTCAAATTGGCATTTGATGTTATATTCGGCATTATGGGCTTACCGAATGTTTGTTAAGACTGCAACCGGTTTTTCACCTTTTCCACTCATTTACAGGCTAGAAGCAGTCTTTCCCATAGAATGCTAGATCCCATCTTTAAAGTTCACAGTACAGTTATTTCCAGACACTTCACCGCTTGAAGAGCGTTTATTATATCTCGAGAAGCTCAATGAGCAGCGTCGTGATGCGACCTTAGCTAATGAAGCTCACAAAAACAAATTCAGGTGTCAATATGATCGGTTCATTCATCCTTGGATTTTCTCTGAAGGCGACCTTGTCCTGGTCTATGACCAAGATAAGGACCCCCTGGGGGCAGGCAAGTTCAAACCCATGTGGTTCAGACCTTTCATCGTGAAAGAAGTACTACAGAAGGGCACTTATTGTCTGGTGGAATTTGATGGAAATATTTTGGCAGAGCCTAGAAATGGGCTCTACCTCAAAAAGTACTACTCATAGGTGGGTCGCCTTCGGTAATTTTTTTAACATATGTATAGTCTTTGTACTATTACTTTTTCTGTTTCTTTTGGTTTTATGGACGTGTCGTTTTTTATATTATCTTTTTCATTGTGGCAGATGTCAAGTGAATTAGAGGTGTTTGTTTGATTCGCAGACGGTGCTAGCCGGCACACTCGGAGGCTTGCTTCTGCAACTTGGGTGATTTTCACACCTCAGGGCCAATTTCTATCTTCATGAGGTATCTATTTAGGCGACACTACAAACAATGTCGTTGAATACAGTGCAGTTATTGAGTTGCTTCATGATGCTTTGTCACTTGGTATCTCTCACCTTCAGGTCTATTTAGATGCTCAGCTGGTTGTGTCTCAATTAAATGGAGTCTACCATGTTCATGATCCTAATTTACACCGACGGTTCCTTAGGGTACGTCTCTTAGAATGAAGCTTTGATTATATTACATGTGTTCATGTTCCTAGGAGATTAAATCAAGTTACAGATACTCTAGCTAATCAAATATTAGATTGGCATCTTGCACACATGTAAGAAAGACACACACATGCACATGTAAATACATTTGTAAAGTAGATGTAATCCATAAGACATAAAAAAGACATAAAAGTCCATATATAATATCAAAAATATCAGAGTACATGAGTGTACGCAAGCGCCTCAAAAATACGTCCAGTAAAGAGTCACGGGGCTTATACCCTCAAAAATATACGAATAGCGCCATCGGCACGTAAGCAGTTCAATTTAACTAAGGATGGGGCCTATTGGCCTTGTTATAATGATCAATGGCGTTTTCCAAATGCCGAAAAAACTAGACCCACGTCCATGGTTCCCCCACTACATGAGGCTGCATAGATGGTGGCAGATCCTCAATCTCTGCCATGGGGACTGTACGAATGAGTGAGGTAAAATTCTGCTCCACCCATCTCAATACTCTCTCAGCCTCTCTATTTAGAGGTCCCCCTGCTACTACTGGTCCGCCAGCTACAGCTAGTCGTGCCTCTGGTCGAGGACGTCACCTGTTCCTCGCGAAGTCCGCTGGACGCACTGGTCCCACATCTGCACATAACACATACTTAATTGTCAGATACTCTGGTATATACAAAAAATGATATATATAAAAAACATAAAAATTAAATAAATTTGAAAAAGAAAGAAAAAACAAAGCATACCTAACTCTCCTCGTACCACTATGGGAGGTACACCCATGTCAGGGTCCCTAGAAAAGTCAATCCTGGCATAAGGATACTCCTTTATCACCGGAATCTGTCGAGACCACCGGTCGAAAAACTTGTCATCGAAGGCCTCAATATTCCTCCCTTCCCCCCTATCGCAGCAACAACACTGCCCATCTATTTACTGCTAAAGAAGAGGCTATATGCCCTCATACTGTCTCCCTCAGGCTAAGACTTGGTACTCTCTCGAAGAATAAATCACAAAGAATAGTCCCAAACCCAAAGTTTCTATGCCTCTGCATGTGACACTCTGTAAACTGCCTCTTCATGCATTCTAGTAAAGTGGTACTCCAGTCAAAAAGTTTTTCATTTAAGAACTGAACTTCACAATTCATGTGCGCTCGGGAAGCCTGATGCAAAGTTGCGGATCCTGTAATCTGCCCTATAAGCAAAACTATCACTTTTAGTGATAGTTCTGAGATCTTGTTTATTGGCACCTGAGTGCCCATCTTATCTATACCGGCTTCACAATGGATTCCAATCAACTCCACTATATTGTGTGGCCCCGAGGGAAAAGTGAAAAAATTGATTGGTTCCCCTGTCCTTAAGAGGCCAGTCAGAAAGTAAATATCCTCAGTCGTTGGAGTCAACGACTATCCCTCAAGCATGAATGCCTCTGTGTCAGGATGCCAATAATCAACTAAGGCGTTTAGCAGCCTAGGTTGTGCCCACATGAAAGGACACTGGAATAACTTTAACAAACCAAATTGCGCCAATACGACGGTAGCAGCAGGGTCCTCGCCGACCAAAAAATCAATATCCTCATGCTCCCTCTCCCTCCAGTGAACATACATCCTGCAATTGACAAGTCCAGGGGGGATTAGCCCTTGCATTCTTTAAATTTTTCTTATCTTAGAGGGTACACGCAAGCTATAATGCCCACAATCGTGTGTGCACGCATGCAGTCTTTCCTCTGCACGTGTGCACACGTGGGTTTTCATAAGACAGCCCGCGTGTACGTAGGTCCGACCTTTTTAAAGGTCAACACCCCCTCAAAAAACAAAAAGAAAAGCATAAATGAAGTATTGAAATGCAGGGGGGGTTAGTATGTTCTTACTTGGTCCAATCAGAAGTTCGTTTCATCCACTGAAGCTCCCAGAATCAATTATTTTCACAAAAGGGGTATTTTTGGCTTTTAGTCAATTTCTCAATTAACAATGGTGATAATGAGCTCCCAACTTCTATTTATAGACTTTTTGACCCCTTTTTGTCAATTTTTGGACCCTTTTGTCATTATTTCTAAATTGAAAAATCATTTAGTATGGTTCAAGAGTTTTCTATGGATTGTTATGATAAGTGTTACTTTGGGTATTGGGAAACTTTTTGGAGATTTGGGTATTTTTAAAGGTCCTTTGGTAAAAAGTCGTTTTTCCAACTTGTTGCATTTAAGTTAGGATTCCACCTCCACTTTCTACATCTCATTGTCTTTATCACTACGCCATAGGATCGATCCCACCGATTTGTGACACATAACCATCATTGTTGCTTTAGAAGTGTCATATTTTAGTGGTAGAGCCTAACCCTTCATGGATGCCCTAGATAGATCCTGGTTTCATTTTGGCGTCCATGTTGTCATTAATGACTATAGGCTCGGGAGTCCTTATTAGTTTATCCTGATTACGATTTTCAGCCTCATTTTCATGATGCATAATCACTCTTGACCTCACCCTCGGGACTCCTAGAACATAACGGGTTTTCTTTTAAGCCCTTTTCAGACCCTCTAAAAATGAAAAGATTGTTGAGCAATCTTGTTGACCTTCACGCTCGCTAAACTGAAATTTGAAGTCACGTCTATCCGGTGGTAGTTTACCCCTTTTTTTGTCTGGATGGCCAACTGTGCGAACAAAGGTATACTCTAGGAGCTTCGGGTCCCTAGAAAATTATTCTCAGGTATGATTTTAACCCTTTTTCGGGCCTGAGGGACTAAATTTGTGAAAAAGGAACCCCCACGGAGTCCATATTTAAGCTCTTTTTAGACTCTCTAAAATTGAAAAGATCGTCGAGTGACCTTATTATTTCACACTCGTTAAAATGGTCTAGAAGAACGTTCCTGACGGAGCCCATAGTTAAGCTTTTTTCAGACTCCTTAAAAATGAAAAAATTGTTGAGTGATCTTGTCTTTATCACACTCGTTAAAATGGTTTTGAATAGACGTCTGGTCGGTGCTAGTTTACCCCTTTTTCGAACCGACTAGACTATTATCAAAAAAGGTACCCCCATGGAGTCTCCTTTTACACTTTTTCAAACTCTCTAAATATGAAAAACCGTCGAGCTTACCTTCGCTGGGCTCATTAAAATTACATCGAAGGACGTTACCATTGTGTGTCTTATTAAATCGTGTTTGCATACTACATATTTAGCCTAATGTCGACTCCATGTTGCTCTCAAATGAACCATCTGAAGCATGCCTTATACGCAAGCCCTGTAGCAGTTTACCTCTGCGTCTTGGCACCTTTGGCCCATGGAGGATTTTTCCCGAGTGTCCTTCTCCTACATATGTCCCTTTTCCCTTAGCATCCATGTGTTCCATGCACTTGGAACTAGTATGCTTGTGACACTCAATCCTCCTTTGTAGCTTAGCATTCTTTTATTTTTTTTCAAGCTTTCCAAAATTATTGAAAAAGACAAAAAAATCAAATATACCCCAAAAAGAGGAAGGGAAAAGTATTTTATTTTTATTGGCAGCACAATGAGTCACCCTTGGACAAATCACATCCTTTCATTTGTTCGTCAAGCCTTTGGATTTAACATGACCTTAGGAAGCCATTATCGCTACATAGAGTTGTGTCCTCCTCTGTTTGGTTATTCTTCCAAACATATGGAGAGCTTGTGGTGCCTCCTGCATCGTGAACTTAAGTCAAAATATCATGTTGTCTGAGTCTCATCTTTTGTCATGCTATTGTCCAAGGGGAGTTATTACCAAGCTTGAGTAGGTCCCCTCTACATATTATCTCTTACCCTCATGCCCGGTCATCCCGAAAGCCCAATCAAGTCTTTGTTCGAAATCCATGAAGCCCTCAACCTAATCATCAAAATCCTCTAGTTCGTTCTTGACAAGTCGTCAAAGACCCTGGGTAGTGAAGTCGTACACTCATATTACACTCCTACCTGAGTTGTGAATATTTTGAAGTTGTTGTTCAAGCTATGAAGGCCTCATCTCTAGCCATCAGGCCTTATTCTCTTCTTGAAGATGGATACTATACATGTATATTTTTTTTATTTCGAGATGTAGATCCATTGTGTATTGCTCGCGGCTACACTTTATTTAGTTATATGACATGGATCTACAGTGTATTTGATTGGTAGCCATGATTTTATTTCATTCTGAGCATGGGTATGCCTGCCTCGATGAGACAATTGTTATTTTGCAGATGGCACCTCCTGAATTCTGGTTCCTGGGCTCACTTGTTTGGTACGTTGGTGAAGATTGATAATGTATTTCGGCCATCAGATGCTCTTTTGACCTCACACATTAGGGGGCATCTGTTATAACCCTAAATTGCACCAGACATGCTTACCTAGCATCAGGCCATCTTAGTTGCCTTCTTTTCCAAGCCACTATTGAACAGCTTCTTAAAAAACACCTTTTTCGAAGGCATATGCGTCCTGCTCCACTACTACATGCGTGTGTACGTTGGTTGACCCACTACAGCCCGTGTATACCTAGAAAGCACAAAAAATGGAAAGTTGCAGACGGAACACACAGTTTTGGGTAAGTTAACTAAACCGTTTGATCGTCCATAGTCAGTCACTTGACCAAATACATAGCCCTTTCTAGCCTATAAAAGAAGGGGTAGGGGTCCCATTTGGAAGGAGGAAAATCATAGCAAATAAACTATACCCGATTTAGTATTCCCCTTGCCCCAACCTTTTGAAACTATTGTGTGAAGAAGAAGCATATACAGAAGCAGTTGGAGAACAGTTGAAGAGGAGCCCAGGACCATATTCAAGGAGTAGTGGTCGATCTCACTATTGTAAGGTTACTCTTGTGAGATTAATAAAAGAAGTACTTTTCTCGTCCCGCCATATGAGATTGTTAATATTTAAATTTGATTATATTTTGATAGAATATCTAACCCATTAGTTTATAGATCATATGCATGTGGAGTTCTTTGTTTGTCTTTTATGAATGCAGGTCAGCATTGGGAGGAGATTTGCAGTCAAGGAGCGACCAAACGTTAAAGGGATCGACATCAAACACAAAAAATAAGGTACAATAACTTGATCTCTTTAACCTTGTATTTGCATATGAATAATGGGGTTTATGATTGGGATGTTGGTAAGAAGTAGGAGACTTTAGGTCATTTTTGCATGCATGATAAAACCCTTAATTCTAGTCCGTAGGAGGGATTTCCCACCCACAACAAGATGAATAACTCGATTCACATGGGCAAGATGGTATGTCCGGGTTTTGCTATAGATGAGGATATCATCAAAGAAAACTAAGAAAAAATGATGGAGAAAAGGACGGAATACATGATTCATGAGGCTTTGGAAGGTGGAGGGGGAATTACACAAGCCAAAGGGCATGACCAAAAACTCACAGTGGCCCTCATGAGTTCTAAATTCAGTCTTGGGAATGTCTTACTCTTTCATACGTATATGGTGGTAGCCATAATGAAGATCAAGTTTAGAAAAAAATTGTGCGCCACTCAATTCATCCAAGAGGTCATCAATGACAGAAATGGGAAATTTGTCTTTAATGGTAAGTTTTTTTAGGGCACGGAAGTCAGGACACATTCACCAACAACCTTCTTTATTTAGAAACATGACCACAAGAGAAGAATAGGGGCTTGTACTATGGTGAATAACATCTGCATTAAGGAGTTCCTGGACCATTTTCTCAATTTCATTTTTTTGGGAAAAGGGGTGACGATACGGATGGATATTGGGAGGAAGGCTTCCTAGTACAAGGGGAATGGAATGATCATGAGCACCACAGGAGGGAGGGAGTCCCTGGGGAGTGGAAAATACCACTTGATGTTTAGAAAGGATGGATTGGAGGTCTTGCGGCACTGAGGGTGTCTCTTTTTATTATATGGCATGGAGTTGGGAAATAACACCAGAATGACCTTTTTTTAGCAGCTTTTCCATGCAATGGGAACTAATGATCTTAGGTGAACCATTGGTGATGCCTTGTAACTTATATTGTTGGCCCTCCTAGTCGAATTGCATGGTTAATTCCTTAAAATCCATGAGAATGGGACCCAAATTCCTTATCCAGTCTGCACCCAACACAATGTCATAACCGCCCATGTCGATAGAAAACATATGATATTTCAGGTGGTAGTCACCAATTTGGAGACGCACATTTTCACAATTCCCTCCACATTTCATGGAGCCACCATTGGCAATCATGATTTGGAAATTATTGATGGCATGGAGGTAGCAATGAGTTTCTTGGGCAATGCAGCGATGAATAAAATTATGGGTGCTTCCACTATCAACCAGAATGATGACCTTCCTATGCTTGATGAAACTAATTAGCTTTATGGTTTGGGGAGCAGAGAAGCCAGTGAGAGCATTGAGTGAAATGACTGGTTCTACTTTTGGAGGGTCTGAGGGAGGGGTTATGTCAGTGGTTTTAGGTGACTCAGACACAAGGGGGGTTTCAACATCCTCTTTCGAAATATCCTCCGAGATGGCCATAAAAATATTTTATTCCTTACACTTGTGGCTCGGGAAGTATTTGTCATCACAATTATAACAAAGGCCTTTGAGTTGGTGTTCATCCATTTCATCCCTGGTCAATTTTTTGATCTTTAGTGGAGCAGAGGGAGTAGTGGGATTTACTGGTTTAGTGTGAGGGATAAAGGAGGGTTTCTAGTTTTGAGAAGATACAACTTGTTGTGCTTATTTAGCTCTTTTAGTAGCCTCCAACCAACTTTGAGGTTGTGCCATGAGGACATGGGCCCAAATCTCATCCTTGAGGCCACTGATAAAACACTCTCGAAAAAAGGCATCAAGCATGCCCTCTGTCCAAAAAGTTAGGTGCTCAAAAGAAATTATAAAGTATTCCACTGTTCTTGATTGTTTCAATTTTGTCAAATGGCCCAAATGGTTGGTGTCAGTGTCAAAGCGTTCATAAGGCTCTACTACAAATTGTGTCCAAGAAATATACCCTTGACAGGAAGTTTTTCTCCATTGCCACCATTGCCAACGTTCTTGATCTAGATGGAGAACACCATACCAGAGTTTGGCCAAGTCATCTATAATTCTGTATAAAGAGAAATAATGTTCCATTTGGGTTACCCAACCAGTGGGATCTGAGCCATCAAATTTGGTCACATCCACTCGTGGAAGGCATAGGTCACTTTGAAAGTGATGGTGCTGAAAGTTAGAGGAATGTTCATCTTTAGTATCTGGAGGTGGGTCAGATAAAGGGTTATCTGTAGGGATATTCATCTTGGTGCAGAGCATCAAAACGACAGATTCAAGTTGGGTAGTCAGGTCTTGTTTGATTTCCTCCATTGAGGACTGCATGGTTGTATTGATGGTGGCAACATTAGCACTGAGTTGTTTCACTTCTTGTTGGGTCTCAGTGAAATTAGATTGCAAGGTATTGAAGTGAGCTTCCAAGTCTTGGCTGCGACTATGAGCCATGATGATGAGGGAAACGAAATGGGTTGGGTGGGGTCAAAAGAATTTCTGAAAAATGATATGGATGAATGTGATAAGGGAAAAGAGATGAATCCAATGGAATAGGTCTCAAATAATGGTGCAAAAATTTCCAAACTCATTTTTTTTTTTTATAGCTACGGAGTTATACTTTGATCTAAAGAATATTGTAGTGATGAAATGCCCAAATGCTTAACCAGTAAGAAATTTGTAGTCATTTGGCAACCTGAACACAGTTGCATGGAAATAGATCTTGTTTGTTTTAATTGTTTATGTTTCTGTCCCCAAGGGTTAGGTATTCAAGGGTTCTATAGACAAGGGTTTGCCCTGTGCTATAGTTGTTTGATATACGTGCGGGGTCCAATAGTATTACTTGGCCCAATATCTCAGGGAAATAACTAAGGAGGCTAGATTGTACCCTTAGTCGTACTACCTGACTACCTAGGTACTAGAGAGTATCTTCCCGAGTGTTGTTCTCGGTGGCACTATAGCAGTCAGATGTTGATCGGTTTATCTAAAGATGGTTTTGGGTAATCTAGGTCGATCCATACACAAGTGATGTTTGATGTGCTACCACTCGAAGGGGTACCAACAGGGGTTACAAGGGTGTCCAACAGATGTGCGCTTAAGTACCACTTGTATTTCTTGCCTGTATGAATCCCTCAACCACAGGTTTATGCGTGTAATGATAGATCTTTGTGGCTTAAAGATGTCGGAATACGTCTCCACCCTGGAAAAAAAAATTAACCCACAATTTATGCCGAGGAAAGTGCTCTGATAATATACCAGATATAAAAGTACGCATAATAGAAATAAAATGCTAGAAATGGTAGAATAACAGCAATATAACCAGAACAATCACCACAATAACACTGAAATGATATATGAATAACAACAGAAATAGCACTTTGATTATGAGAGCAATGTTCACGGGCCTCTTCGAGGGGGAAACCTCCAGTCGAGCAGAGCTCTATTGCAATAATATCCAAGCTAGGGTTCTCATACCCTCGACTCCTATTTATACTAAATATGTCTATCAAAAGAAGCATCTAGAGGAAGATCCTTCTATAAGCGGAAGCTTCTATTAGGTCTTCTTACATTTGACTTATTCTATTTTATTGAAAGGCCTTATTAATATTGACCTTTATTACATCCTAATATATTGTTCTACCTATGTGCGGGTTAAGACCCTAACATTCTTGGATAGGTTTGTGTTGGTTTTCATAGATTATATTCTAATTTATTCCAAGAATAGGGAAGAGCATGAAGAACATATCAAGCTAGTACTCCAAGTACTAAGAGAACATCAGCTATATGCTAAGCTTAGTAAGTGTGACTTTTTCCATAAACAAGTCCATTACTTAGGCCATGTAATTTCTGAGGAAGGAGTGGCAGTTGATCCTGACAAGATTAAATCCATCATGGATTGGCCTACCCCAAAAGATGTATCTGACATCAGATCCTTTATGGGCCTAGCAGGATATTATATGATATTCATAAAGGGATTATCCAAGATTGGTTTCCCAATCACCTCCTTTCAGAAAAAAGGGGGTTAAATTCATTTGGACATCAGAATGTGAAAAAATATTTCAAGAGTTGAAATACCTTCTAACCAATGTGCCTGTACTGAAGATTTTAGACCCAAACAAGGACTTCCTGGTGTGTACAGATGCCTGCAAGGAAGGGCTCGGAGGATTCCTTATGCAATAAGGACATGTGATTTTCTACAAATCCAGAAAATCGAATGAGCGTGAACTCAATTATGTGACCCACGATATGAAATTGGCTTCCATAGTGCATGCTTTAAAAATGTGGAGGCATCACCTCTTAGGTAGAAGATTTGTACTTATGACAGACCATAGTGGGTTGAGGTATTTGTTTGACCTACTAAAAATCAATGTGAGACAAGCTAGGTGGATGGCTCTCCTTAGTGAGATTGATTTTGAAATCAAACATATCAAAGGAAAGAAGAATAGGGTGGTTGATGACCTTAGTAGAAGTATGAAAGTAGTTCACTTGGCAGCTGTAAGCACCAGTGAATCAGACATCAAAGAGTGGGTCAAAACTGCTCAAGAAACATATGTATTTTTCAAGACCGTGACATCATACCTAAAGAAAGATCCCACGGGGCTGAGGTACGAAGGCTATGAGATGCTTAATGATGGCCCTCTAACTTACAAGAGTAGATTGTATATTCCAAATTGTGACAACTTGAAGAGGTTCATAATTGATTAACTACACAAAAGACCATATACTGGTCATCTTGGCTATCAGAAAATGATCACGGCCACTAGGAAACTATTTTATTGGCCCGGACTGAAAAAGGACATAGCTGATTACTTAGCTAAGTGTCTAAATTTTCAGCAAGTGAAGGCAAATCACTAGCACCCAGCAAGGTTGTTGCAGCCCCTACCAATTCCCGAATGGAAATGGGAAACCATCTCCATGGATTTCATCACAGGATTACCAAGATCAACCAAACAGAATGATGCCATCATGGTAGTTGTGGACAAACTAAGTAAGGTTTCTCACTTCATACCCGTCAAGTCAACTTGCAAAGAAATATATATTGTCATCATTTCATGAAAGAAATATTTAGACTACATGGCATGCCTAAGGAAATTATATTCGACAGAGATACAAAATTTACTTCAAAATTTTGGAAATATTTGTTTGTTGGCTTTGAAACAAAATTTCTCTTTAGTATAGCCTATCACCCTCAAACTAATGGACATACAGAGAGGATAAACCAAGTGTTATAAGACATGTTGAGAATGCATGTAATGCATCAACCCAAGAAGTGGGAGGACTACCTACCACTGGTAGAATTTTCCTACAACAATGGCTATCAAGAGTCATTAAAGATGAGCCCTTTTGAAGCCCTCTATGGAAGACAATGTAATATTCCAATCAACTAGAACAACCCAGTAGACAGAGTTACAATCGGGCCATATATGCTAAAGGAAATGGAACATCAAGTAATTTAGATCAAACAAAATCTGAATATAGCCCAAGATAGACAAAAGAGCTACGCAGACATGAAAAGGACTCCTAGAGAGTTCAAAGCATGGGATCATGTGTATCTTTGAGTTAGACCTAGGAAAAGACCTTTGAGGATGGGAGCTTGTTCCAAGATAGCACCTTAGTATTGTGGACCCTTTGAAGTTTTGGATAGAGTGGGACCAATATCCTATCGGCTTGCACTTCCTCCCCATAGTGAAGGCACATAATGCTTTCCATGTTTCTTTATTAAAGTAGTATGTACATGATTCTAAT
Source organism: Picea sitchensis (assembly GCA_010110895.2). Lineage (NCBI taxonomy): Eukaryota > Viridiplantae > Streptophyta > Pinopsida > Pinales > Pinaceae > Picea > Picea sitchensis. The sequence goes on along the minus strand of SNQJ01S0055001.1, from coordinate 66,721 downwards.
CATATTATTGATTAGTCTGTGATTCAAGTCAAACCCGAGGGAGAATTCCTTCCAGAACCTAAATTCATAATAGAAAGGAAGGAAACACCACTCAGCAGCATAGCCATTGCACAGGTCAAGGTGCAATGGAAACACTTTGGCCCAGATGAGGCTACATGGGAAATGGAGGATGCCATGAAACATGCATATCCATTTTTGTTTAGTTATGTACATACAGAGCACATCGGCATAAAGAACATTGAGGATGATGTTCCTTTAAGGGGGAGGGGATTTTAATACCCATGTTTCCCCCAGTTTGTAAATATAACTATAATTTTCCAAGAGACTATGGAAAACTAAATATGTGTGAATGTTTTATTCGATGAACCTTTGTATAAAAGGTTCAATATATGAATTTTCTATTATTCATAGAAATTGGATATGTGTTGCACAACTGATGAAAGGGGGGAGTATTCCAAGATAGACCATGGATTCTATGAGAGAGATGGTGAGGGGAAGCCAACAATGGTTGAGATGACCCTCACTAGACCAGTATCTACTAGGTGTAATTTCTCAACATTCATATGACCCATAAATGAATTACCAGTCAGGCTGGTAGATGGAAGGCCATCCTCAAGGGTTAATGAGGAGATGGGGTAGGGTACCCATCTGTAAGGATTCTAGGCCTGACCATGAATTGGGATTCAGACCAATGAAACCTTGTTGAGGAAGGAAAGAAAGTAGGTAATTTGGGGGATAGAGACATATCTGCAAGATAGCGGAGTAGAAAGAACAATCTAGAGAAGAGAAGCATGTTTTCGACTCTGGATCAGAGAGAAAATCTAAGAAGCAAGCTCATTTTGGAAGTAAGTATCTATGGGGAGGGTTTCGCTACAATCTGATAAACAAGGTTGAAAAGTGACTGAGGAAGTGCTTGCGCAGACCTCCTTGCTTGGAGTAGAGAAAACCGGTTGCCAATTTCCTATGGGAGGAGGAGAGTAACCTACGTCCCTGACTGTCATGGAGCAAGGAGAAAGAATCTCTCTCAGAGAGTCATGGTCTATCTCGGGGGTGGCCAGTGGTAAATTTGTTAGGAGTGGCTATGCTTATGGTTGGGAGCAAACAAGCACCCCTTTCAGCAATTGCTTCACATTTTTTAGTTCTGTTAAGTATTTTCATACTTTGTGTAACATATTGGATGTGATGATTGAATGTTTGTGTTTATTGTTAAGTCTTGCAGTATTTGAATAGTTATTAGATATGTTCTTTTGCTTCTGTAAATTGCTATATTTACATGGTCTTTGATTTACCTCAGTTTAGTTGTTAGAGAGGTATGGGATGTGAATCTGTAGGAGAGTCGGGGTAGGATTCCTTGAAACATATAAGTTATGCTGACCCTTTGAGTCTACCTTAGCTGGAATGTCAAGTTCAAATCTATTGGAGAAGGGAATTTCCTTCAAATCATCCACCCATATGACCGAGGGCTCATGCCCATGTCCTTAACCCTTTTGCTGCTAAAAATATTTACGCTTAGCCCATAATATTTACCAAAGGACCGATATGACCAGGGTCTGCGAACCCTGTGATAGTCTGAAAGGAGCTAGCCCTTTTGGCTTACGGACTTCGAAACTTGTGACCCCACAACCCTCAAAAATAGTCGAAGGTCGAAGTCGCAAAATTGATGAGGGTTGTCGATCTGAGGATTCAATGGAGATATCTCTCAGTCATTATATCAGACCTAGGAAGGGTAGTGTTAAGTGCATCGGTGAACTTTTACTTCATGAGAATAGGAGTGGTCTAGTGTCGAAACTCTCAAATGTTGGAGTCACGAAGTTAATCGGGACCATTGAAAGTGGAGGAAAACGTGTCCATAGATCAACAGTTATCTGAAAGTTTAGGTATTTGGCAGTATAGGGATGCGCGAGTTTCCCCGGAGCTCTGCAAGCCAAAGTAAATCCTAGTCGTGAATGCTAGGTACACGTGGCAATAGATCAAGTGTGGTCCGAAAGGGAAGTCGGAAGATACATGTTGAACCCTCGAATGTCAATATTCCAAAGTGACGTGGACCGTCGATCATTGGATCCTTCGGGATCCCTCTTAGTCGTCGATCTAAGGAACCCACCCTTGATTTCCCAACCAACCGGGAACCCGTTGCGGAGCGACATGTGGCCCCTACTTGTCCCTTGTCAAATTTTGTTCGTTGAACTAGAGCCATTGGATGAGAGGGTATGTGGCAAGTGATCCTTAAGTCTGGAGACTTAGTACTCTTGAGGAACTTGGCCAATATTTTTCAAGGTGTGAAAACTCCCGAAGTCGCAAACGACGAAGTAATCTGGACCGTTGATAGGTAGAGGACATGTGGCGCTAGATCCGAGAGTCCGAAGAATTCACGATGTAAGGAGTTTGTAAGCTCTGAAGTCCAAAGCCGCGAAATAATGGGAGTCGTAGATCTATGGATCTACGTGGACTCTTATGGACCGTGAGATCAAAGTTCTAGGTAGCTATCAGTCCAAGATGACGTGGCATCCTGACATCATTCAAGGTGATGTGGACCCACATTATGTGTGCCACGTGTCAACCGAATATGGAAAATTCACAGACCCCTTATGCCTATTATAGAATGACACGTGTCACCCCCTAATGAGAACATGTGTCACCCCTGACCCTTGTTGTGTGTCAACTTATGGTTCCTGCCCGCCGGGCCAACATGGCTAGTGACAGGTCCGGGACTCCGGGAGTCTTGATAACTTCAAGATTTCGGAATATTTGGGTGTAGTATGATAAAAGGATGTTCAACATCGATCGTTGATTGTTGAATGTTGAAGGTTCAATGATGATTGTCGATTGTGGAAAAACCGACAATCACCGATTGTCGAAACATCGAAGGTTCAACGACGATCGTTGATTGTCAAATGTCGAAGGTTCAACGAGGATCATCGATTTCTGAAATTTTGAAGGTTCAACGACAATCATCAATTGTTGAAACACCAAAAAGGTAGGACGTCGATCATCGATTGTCGAATGTTGGAAAAGGGACATTCAACAAAAAACACTGAACATCGATCGTCGAATGGCTAAGGCCACATGGCGAGATTTTTGGACTTCGGAGAGTAAGAAAAGGGGGTGCTCAGCGTCGAACACCGAAGACTCAGGTAAATTCAGGAGGCCATAACTTGCATACCAAAGCTCATATTTTAGTGTGGTAGTGACCATTAGAAATCTCATGGTGAGCAGTAGCCAATGGAGATCCCAGAATTAGGATTTGAGAGAGTTAGGAAAAACAAAAAATTTGATGCCCCATCCCTAGAAAGGGTATTTAGGGGTTGGGTGTGTTACAAGGAGGAGGAGGAGGAGGAGGATTGGACATGTATGTAGGTTTAGAAACATGTGGAGGGGAAGCAAGAGGATATGTGGATGGTGCAGTCAACTCATGGAGGAGAAGCAGGAGGACCATGTGGTGGAGTAGAGGATGTGGATGGTTCTGTTGATGAGCCAGATGGAGTAGGATCATAAGTAGGAACCCTAAACATATCAATGAGGTTGACGATACCTAAAATATGAAACATCAACAACATCATGGCCTGTGGAAGACTCCTCCATATCGTAGAGAGATAATGTACATGTAATGCATCCCTAACTGGTGTGGTTACCACTCTGAGACTAATCATAATATCGCATAGGTCATTTTCCACCTCTATCTGGACTCTCCAATCTTACCCGTGTGGCATGTGGGGTCTATGTATTTCAGGTCACTCCTCTTCCTCCTATATCTCCTCATATAGTTGGGGATTCTCATCCACGACATATGTTCCAATATCTACAAAACAATAGATAATAATAATAAGATAATTGAAACAAAATGTTACAATAATTTACATGTGCATTAAATAAGACATAAAAATATGCAACTAGATTTATCAAAACATAATGATAATATTAACTATTTCATATGGTGGCTCGACTGTTGTAAATCAGATGTTTAGACATCCTCTCCAATCCATCCCCATGTACGAGTACTATAAAATATTGAGGACGGGATTGTCCTCTCTAGCCAATAAATCACATACATCCCTATCGACCGGAGTAATGGGAAACTTGAGTTGGCCCCTCTTGGGAAATAACTTCCCCCACATGCACATACGCACATCAAGCATAGGCCTAGAAAGAACATGGGGTAATACTAGTCGATTGGCATGAACCCTCTCAAAAAATATTGTAAATAACTCTGACACGAATGGGTCGAATCTCATCCCATGGAAAACGGTGTGACAGTGATCTAATGCAAAACAAAACTATCTAAAAAAAATATCTAACCACCTAACCAATTGAGGCCTCTGAAATAAAATATCTACATAATACAAAAAAGAGCAACTAATACACTTCCCATCATATCTAATTTTTTATTGTTCACCTAACTTCCTCTCCATCAAATGAACATATCCGCAGCTGACCACCAAGAACCTAGAAATCCAAAGAGGAATGAATGTTTGGATGGATTTTGGCACAGGGGTAGACCCAGGGTTCAGATCCAAGAGTGCACCAACAAGCCCTAACTACTATCCCTTTTGGCAACACCTACGAAGCAGATGCAATCTCACCCGAAGTAGTTATGGGGGAGTTGCAGGACAGAGATGTCTATAACCAAGGGAATATCAAGTGGATCTAATACAATAACAACACAGCATTCATATATCACTTATCAGCTAGGATCTATTGTGCACATCTGCTTATCATATCTAAAATAGTAATTCAATCACAGTATATCAATGACAGAGACAGAATAGCAATCACACACAACACAAAATATACGTGGTTTAACCTCTCTCTAGGGATACGTCCACATAACCATGCTTTATAATGTATTAAGATTAAGCATATAGTTCATGTTTGTGCTCTTAGATAGCATATCTTCTCTCTTATCCTCTCTTTCTCTCCCCTCCCTGCACACCCAGCTACAAGGTTTACCTTCTCACCCAGCTGAAGATCTTACAATACCAGAAGGCTCTCACACTTAGAACTTCTCTCTCACAACAATAATCTCTCACGAAATACCAACAGTAATTAGATCGAACCACTTGAACCTGAACGAACCCTCTTCCCTCATATAGGTTCTTATTTATACTTTACAATCACTCACTGACATCCTTGGGTCGAAACCTAGGTGTCCAAAACCCTAGGTGTCTAAAACCCTAGGTCAACTTGACCCATATTTTCAGGGCTTCACCAGCTTGTCTTTATTTCCTTCTCGCACAGTGATCCAAAGCATCCAATGGTGGCTTTCTATACTTTATGAGTTTTCCACGATCCTTCTTTCTTTCTGATCTATCATCCTCGATCTCTTCATCCAACAGCTTTCTTTCTCGGACTTCGCTCCACCTTTTCTGCTCTTTTTTCTCACTTCGACCCAGTATCAGTCACTGTGTCTTCCGCACAGTTCATGTTTCACCTTTTCTTCCTTGATCTTCACTTTATTCCATAACCAAGGGCCAACATGCCCCCAAAACTCACCTGTGACTCATCCCGAGGCACTTCATATCTGAGCTTCCTATTTTACTTCGAATTCAGACTGAGCAGTGTAGCCTCTGCTTTCTGTTCGATGCCTCCTCTCCTTCCTTGTGTAGAATGTCTTTTTTGTGTATGGTACCTAGTTTCAACTGCACTTGGTACCTAGACCCTTTTCCTCTTGTGTTTATTGAGATTTGCAGGGAAGCTATTTGTCATAGTACAATTTCAATCGGCTCCCATTCATTAATCATTCCTTCCAGTCTCCATTCAGATTCTTCAATTGCGCAGCTCCTCCTTCTATAACATAGGCGATCTCATATGGCCCTAGCCAATGCGTTCTGAACTTCCTAGGATGTTTGTTGAACTTATTATCATATATTAGTACTAGATCACCTTGTTTAAATTCCTTCTTCTTGATGTGCCTATCATGATAGGCCTTCTCTCTTTTCTTTTGTACTTGCTGATGAAATCCTGCAACAAATATGTCTTCTTCCAATTCGACCAATTGTGCAAGCCTCTCGTGAACAACACCAGGGTCATCCATATCTATAAAGGCAGCAATTCTTAAGCTTGGCACCAAATATTCCATTGGAATAGCAGCTTCAAGACCATATACCAACTTAAAAGGTGGTTACATTGTCAGCTTCTTACAAGTGGTTCTATAGGCCCATAATACTGTCGATACTCTTAAATCCTAGTCGTCCCTGTTCACACTACAAATCTTGGTAAGTGTTGTCTCCAAAATATTATTGAATGCTTCAACTGTCCCATTTTCTTGTGGATGGTAAGGTGTGCTCTTCTGATGGCGGACTGCAAATTCTTCATTCATGGCTTCAACTATCTTATTGATGAAATGTGTGCCTTGATCACTCATAAGGATCTTTGGGCATCCAAACCTGGTTATGATGTCATCAAATATGAAGCGCGCAGTTGTAGTTTCACTACAGTCCTTGACTGGTCTTGTTTCATCCCATATGGTCAAGTACTTTGTTGTTGTAATTATGTACCTTTCTCATGTGCGCTTTCTTGGTGGGTTTATAGGTCCAACGAAGTCAATGTCCCATTTCTCAAATGATTTTAGGGTTAGTTGTGGTGCTAATGGCATGTCATCTCTTCTAGATGGTTTTCCAACTCTTTGGCTTATGCCGCAGGCTCTGGCATAGTCTTTAGCGTCTCTGTGTAAGGTAGGCCACCACAAGCCATATCTAAGAACCTTATGCACAATTTCTTAACCTACATAGTGTCCTCCTGTGATACCTTTGTGAGATTTTGTGAGGATCAATGGTCTCTCTACCTCCATAAAAAATCTTCTTAATATCTCATCAAGGCCCATCTTGTATAGATGTCCAACTATAAGTGAGAAGTCTGCAGTGCGCACTACTAGTTGTTTCTTCTGACGAATTGTATACGCACTAGGTGCCATTCCTATTGATAGGAACTAGATTATCTCTATGAAGTGGTCATCGACCTTTCTAATAGCCAGTAATTGTGCATTTGGTAGTGCGTCCTCCAAACTAGTGGGCTCTTCTCCATGTTCCAACCTCAACAAGTGATCAGGACCTTTGTTCATTCTTCCTGGCTTTACTCTGATCTCAAAGTCATATTATTGAAATAGTAGAAGCCATCTGCATATTCTCCCCCCCAACACTGGCTTGTTGACTAGGTATTTTAGCGTGGAGTGTTCAGTAAACATTTTAAAGTGTCATCCTAACAAGTAGTGGTGAAATTTTTGCAATGCGTACACCATGGCTAACCCTTCTCGCTCAATGGTGGTGTAATTAATCTCAGCAGTTGATAGCTTCCTGCTAGCAAAAGCTAACGAGTGGTCAATATCTCCTTCTCTGGGTTGTGCTAACACTGCTCCTAAGGCAATGGAATATGCATCGACATGTACATGAAACTCCTTGGTCCAATCTAGGAAGACCAAAATGGGCGCAGTGACCATCCTTTGTTTCAGTGTGTCAAATCTCTACTGGCATTCTTTTGTCCAACTAAACTAACAATCCTTCTTCAATAATTTCTCCATAGGTTTTATGATCTGAGCATATCCTTTAATTAACTTCTTGTAGTATCATGTGTGTCCTAGCATAGTGCATAGTTGTTTGACTGAAGTAGGATGGGGTAGCTCAACTATAATGGGAATTTTGGATGGATCTATCAGCAACCCTTGCTTGCATACAATATGACCTAACAGCAGTCCAAATGATGAGAAGAAGATGCACTTCTTCAGGTTTAAGGAAATTTGACACTACCTTTATTTAACCAACATTAGACTTAGACATTCAATATGATTCTTCAGTAAACTAAAAACAGTCCAATCATCAAAATATGCTTCTAGAAATTTATGCAAAAACTCCTTGAATGCTTTGATCACTACCCTGGAAAATATGGTTGGGGCATTCTTCAATCCAAATGGCATCACTGTATATTGGTAGGATCCCCATTATGTTGCAAATGTGGTCTTATGGCGATCTTCCCTGGCAATCCAGATCTGATAGTATCCTGAAAATTTGTCTGTAAAAGAATATACGTCATGGCCTCCCACATTATCTAACACTTTGTCATTGAATGGTGTAGGGAAGGGGTCATGCAAACATGCATCATTCATCTTCCTAAGATCTACGCATATCATGATCTCTCTTGTCTTCTTGTCTTGCACCACCATAGGGCTAATCCATTATGACACTTCAACAAGTTCTATAATCCATGCTTCCAGCATTTTGTCGAGCTCAATCTTCACTTTCTCCTTATATTTAGGGTTCAATCTGTAAGGTCTCTATTTGACTGGTCTTTCATCTGGATTTAAAGTAATCCTCATCTCGCCCATAGGCCCTTTAATTACCTTCATATTAGTGAACTTGGTTGGAAACAAGTCCTGATATTCATGTAGTAACTTTGTGATCTTGTCAATGGTGGAAGCATCCCAATAATCTCCAACATTTGCAAACTTTGGTGACTACTATATCCCAATATTGACCTTCTTAATCTTGATTGGTTGTCCAATGAATGGTAGCTCAACTCCTGGTCCTTCCACATCTCTCTAGCCTTCTGTTTCTATGATGTTAACCTTCCTAGGATCATCGTCTTCATCATCATTGATATTGTAATAGCCTTGCAATTTCTAGAGAGGTGCAATCCATTCGTCCTCTTCTTGTTCCAAAAGAAGGCTAGATGCCTCCTCAAATAATTTATGTCTCACAATCTGTAATGCTTGATCTACTGAAGGATATTGATTTTCAAATAAGAAGGTGGTTACAAAATTCTGAGTCATACCTTTCCAATCTGTAGTGATGAGGCGCAGTTCTGCTTGAAGGTACCAGTTGATATGTGTCATGTCTAGTGTGTTGATGAATTTTTTTACCCACTGTTCTTGGGGAATGTTGCTACATGCTTCCTCACAAGTCCGCATGTGGTCCTTTGGACAACTTCGACCTATGTAGTGAACTTTGCAGCCTTCTACTTGTGCTGAGAACCACATTGTCATCAAGGTATGACATTGTACCCATTCTGTGATGTTGTTTTTGTGTGTCCCCCACCATATTGTTGGGGTTTCTTTCAGGGCCTCATCCATCGCCAACAATCTTTGTTGTATTGGTACACTTTCTTCAAAGTCCGACAAGAAGGTTTCTAAAGGATTTAGACCAACAAAGGTGGGTAAGTTACTTACTGTTGTGTCGATCCATCGAACTTCTCTAGTTAATCTAGCACATCTTCTTATGGATACTTCATACATATTATTCTGTCAGTTATCCAATGCTTCTTCTGAGTCTTATGAACATGTTCTATCACTTCGCCAGCTTAGGTTCCCATCGCTTGTAGTATTAATGTAATCCTGATGTCTGGATGTTAATTTGTATATGTTTTCCAGTTCATATGTGTGGTATTCTTCTCAGATGGGTCATGTGTATCGCTAACCTTCATCTGGATCTAAGGGTGCAATGACCCTAAGGCCATCTTTTTCAAATGGCATATGTCTTTTCTTTAAATCAATCACAGTGGAATTATTGAAAGCCTAATCAATTCCTAATACCGCAGGGTAAGGACATCTATCATTAATTATCTCAATTACCTCAAAATATGCAAACGTTCTTACCCCGTCGATGTCCACAAGGACATGCTCCAATCATCGAAAGGGACTAACAGCTTGTTGGTTGACCATCCTAAGCCTGATAGGGGAATAGATCAAATTTGGTTTTCCCATCAGTGCCCAAGTTTGCTTCTTCATGACATTGACCTCTAACCCTAAGTCAAGGACCACATAATCTATCTCATACTTTCCTATTTGAGCATTGAAATGTAATTCCTTATTGGTCCTTCTCTTCTTACAGATTTGATGTATTTCCCTATTCAGTAAGGGGTCTATCTTTCCTAGCTCATATTTTCTGATTAAATCTTGTAGCTCTTGTACAACGCTCTCATCCTGAATCAACTTAATATAAGTATATAGAAATTCCATGAGCTTGCTTACCTCTTTTCCTTCTCTTGGTGAAGCAGACTGATCAAATGCTTGAGGCATTCCACATTCTCTCACTTCTGGTCTTATATTCGATGAAGAACCTTGGTCTCCTCTTAACTCTTTTCTTGCTTCCTCAAATATTTGTCTTTCTTTCTTTGCATCAAAGGTTTGGGTCTTCTCTACAGCTTTTCTGATTCCTGAGTCTTCCATAATCTTCCCTTGGGTCAGTCTGTCTTCTCCTGTAACATCTCCTCCTCTAGTGATAACAGCAACTCTAGGGTCTTCTCCACCAGGTTCAGAATATATCAGTTGCACTTACAGGTTATGTTGAGTTCCTCGTCTTTCTTGAATCTTATCTAGTAGCACAGGACAATCTTCTATAACATGTTCAAACGAGCTACATTAGCTCCAATTAGTACAAGGGTTCTGACAATCCCTTGAGAGGTGTCCTGGTTGTGAGCAGTTATAATAGATTATTTGTCCTCGGCCTCGACCCATACCTGCTCCTCATCCTTTTCCTTTGAATTCATCGCGAGGATTGAAGTTCCCTCTCACAGGGGAGTTATACTGCGTAGTGTGTCCTTCTTGCTATACTTTGCCTTGAATCTTGTATATGTCTCTCGACCTTTCATGCATGAGATCATAAGCCCTACAATCCCTATCATCATGTCCTACAAACTTACAGAATGTGCAATACAAATGTGTGGGTGTCTGAACATACTTTTGCATGTAATATCACTCACCGGGGCAATGTCTATTTCTGCATACCTCACACCAGGGTAAGGTGACTTGGTTCAAAGGGATCGGAGCTCCAAAAGCCAAGTATTCATTGAATATGGGATAGTGTTCCTTCTCATGGCCTTCTGAACTATACCTGACACATCAGATGTCTTCTCTTTTATATTTTCCTTTGTCTTTCTTCATATCTTCGACCTGCAGAGACAAACTAGTTAGCTGACTCAAGATCTGACTCATACCTGAGCTGGATTCTCCCATAGGGTTTTATTCTAGTTTCATGGCGATCTCTAGTGCCTCAGACTGTGAAGCAATATTTTTTTGCATTAGAGGAACTCTTATGTGTGGTAAGAGAGAAGCAATGAACCATTCTTTGTTTTGCTCATCTGGGATCTGAAAAGTCAATCGGCATGTTAAGGTTTTGAATCTCTGATCGAACTCCCAAACAGGTTCGGCTACCTTCTACTTAATCTCTTTCAACTTTGTAATACATTGTGACTCTGATTTGGGTTTCTTGAACTCTGCAAATCAATGCATTCTTGACCTCATTTAGCCGCTTAGGCTGTGCAAGTCCTTGGACAAGCTTCATGTACCAGCTCAGTGTGCGGTCTCTTAGAGTGGTACTAAACTGGGTTCTTTTGACAGCTTCATCGGTGACATTTTTAATATTCCATACGGCTTCACATAGGAACCAGTTTTGATCAAGATCTTCAGATCCATCTCCCCTAAATATGGGAAGCCTCATCTCATCTGCCATAGATATTCCTAGGGTTCCTGACTGAGTATGTGGTGGACTACTAGTGACAGTCCTCTGGAGGCTCTAGTGGCTTGGATTACTCTGATTTCTTAATACTATTGAATCAACAAGAGGGATAATAGAACTTACTTCAATAGTCTGCGCAGTTCCTGAAGTTTCAGGTTCTTCTCGGTGAAACTCTTCAGCTTTCCCTTCCTCTATCCCAATAGGTTTTGAATTCTCCTCGTCTGTCAAATATACCTCTTCTCCACTATAGAAACCCTTGTCCCCATAGTTTTTCTTGAATAAGTTTGCAAGGTGAACTTCTCTGAACGTTTTTCCATTGTGCGTATGTCCAACTTCTGTGTCACTGTCGCTGTCCAAAATTTTGAACATTAGATTTTCTAGATCCGACCAACCTATCGTATCTTCAAGATGTTATTTTCATGCAATAGCATCTTGATTTTCAACTTCAGGAATTGTAAAAATTTCCCTCTAGGTCCCTTGAAGAAATATCTATCAGCTTGGATAAATGACTCTACTCTGTCAATAGCAAACTCGGTGATGTACCCTCCAATGGTGCTATCAAACTAGTGATCTACTGCTCATGATACGACGTTATCATCTCTCTTGACCTCTTGATCAGCTCCGACGTCCAAACCACGGGAGATCTAGGTCGAATCTTGAACTAGGTATCTGCTAACCTAGCTAACCACTCGTATAGCTCCTGATGGATTCCCCCAAAGAAAATCTCATGTATATCAGTAAATATATATTTCTCCAACCAATCCTCTATACTAATATTAGGGTTCTTCTTCTAGGCTTCAGCGAAGTCCTTTTCTTGATCCTCTATCCACTTTTGAGTATCTATCTTTGAGGGAAACCACCTTGACATTCCCTCAAGAAGATTCTTGTCCCGGAAACAGAACCATTTGTTGGCACAGGGGAAGACCCAGTGTTTATCTCCAAGAGCGCACCAACAATCCCGAACTACTGGCCCTTTCAGCAACACATGCGAAGCAGATGCAGTCTAATCTGAAGCAGTTATGGGGGAGTTGCAAGACAGAGATGTCTACAACCAAGGGAATATCAAGTGGATCTAATACAATAACAACATAGCATTCATATATCACTTATCAGCTAGGATGTACTATGCACATCTACTTATCAGATCTAGCATAGTAATGCAATCACAGTATATCAATGATAGAGATAGAATACCAATCACACACAAAAAAAATATACATGGTTCACCCTCTCTCTAGGGCTACATCCACAGAATTGTGCTTTGTAATGTATTAAGATGAAGCATATAGTTCTTGTCTGTGCTCTTAGCTAGCTGATATTCTCTCTTCTCCTCTCTTTCTCTCCCCTCCCTGGGCACCTAGCTACAAGGTTGGCCTTCACACCCAGTTGAATATCTTACAATACCATAAGGCTCTCACACTTACACTTTCTCTCACAACAATAATCTCTCACATCATACCAACAGCAATTAGATCGAACCACTCGATCCTAAAAGAACCCTCTTCCCTCATATAGGTTCTTATTTATACATTACAATCACTCATCGACATCCTTAGGTCGAAACCTAGGTGTCCAAAACCCTAGATACAAAAACCCTAGGTGTCTAAAACCCTAGCCTGTCTTTCTTTCCTTCTCGGACGATGCTCCAAAGAATCCAATGGTGGCTTTATCTTTTTTCTAAGTTGTCCACGATCCTTATTTCTTTCTGATCTGTCATCTTCGATCTCTTCGTCCAACGGCTTTCTTTCTCGGACTTTGCTGTACCTTTTCTTCTCTTTTTCCTCACTTCGACCCAATATCAGTCACTATGTTTTTCACACAGTTCGTGTTTCACCTTTTCTTCCTTGATATTCGCTTTCTTTCATAACCAAGGGCCAACAATGGACATATATCTGCACATATGTCAATTGGGTCTCTTTTGCAACACCATGTAGTATCTCAGAGAACTGGGGAAAATCCTTCCCCCTCCTAGACAACCCAGTGATGAAATAAGCATCCTCCTTCATGGATGATACCATAAATCGGGACCGACCCTAATGCATGTTGATCCTTATCTCAATAATGGATAAACTATTGTAACATCGAAGAGTTCCCACTAAGGGATATACTGATCTAAAAATGAAGAAGACTTGTATTCTTGAAAATATTTGCAAGTTAAATTTATGTGTTAAAAGCAAATGGATCAACTTTGCAACACAACTTTAAT
>SNQJ01S0055001.1:22056-39081 GCA_010110895.2 Picea sitchensis | reverse complement strand
CTTTAGTTCGAAAATAGAACTAGACTTGAGACTGGTATACTTTAGTTCGAAAATAGAACTAGAATTGAGACTTCAGTTACAACTCAACATTACACATTAGTTCAAAAATAGATCTAGACTTGAGACTTCAGTTACAACTCAACATTGCACTTTAGTTCGAAAATAGAACTAGACTTGATACTTCAGTTGCAACTCAACATTACACTTTAGTTCGAAAATAGAACTAGACTTAAGACTTCAGTTACAAATCAACATTACACTTTAGTTTGAAAATAGAACTAGACTTGAGACTTCATTTACAACTCAACATTACACTTTAGTTCGAAAATAGAACTAGACTTGATACTTTAGTTGAACCTCAACATTATACTTTAGTTCGAAAATAGAACTAGACTTGAGACTTTAGTTACAACTCGAATCTTAACAAGGCAATTCAAAATTCTCTTCATGGTGGATAATGTTACACGTGCCAATGCACTAGATCAATACGTTTATACCATTTGCAATATTAGGAATATCGTTTGTTTCTATCTCATAGGAATTTTATATTCAACCTAACTTTTGCTAGGTGCCTTAACTTTTTCTCATGGCTCACAAGGCTTGACTAGGCTCACAGAGGTTGTACGTTCCCCATGACTTTTGCACTAGTATGTCTATGGTCACAGAGGTTGTACGTTCCTCCTGACTTTTGCACTAGACTGTCTATGCTCACAGAGGTTGTACGTTCCCCCTGACTTTTGCATTAGACTCACATAACATCTCGCTCATCCTGACTTTTGGTTGGACTCACAGAGGTCGTACGTTCCCCCTGGATTTTGTCAATACCTCACAAGACTGGTTGATTCTCCAAATCTCCCTGGCTAGCCTCAGGGTGGCCCATATGGCCTCTCATTGGAGAATGACTGTCGATGCTACCAAAGTTAACACCATGAAGAATATTTCGTAATCTAGAAGTGTGGTGCGTTGTATTGGACACACCGCTAAAATAAATTTCGGTGCGAAAATAAGCATGGAGCACCTGTGCGTAAACTCTAATAGTACGCACTGCAATAGTGATCGAAAATTAAACATGTAACAATGTGTCTTTTGGGAGGCCCCATCTTCGGTCGTTATTAAAGACAACGCACCACTAAACAACATGCTAGTGCTCTGGTATAATAGGCATACCATTGGTTTTAGTTTAGCAAAGTGCACTGATGCATTCATATTAACACATCACACCTCTTAAGTTTCTATAAAACAATTCAAAATCACTGTGCGTTTAGGTAAAAAAAAAGGAAACAGTGTTGTAAAGAGCATGACACCGGGCTGATTATTTCACCATTTAACGATACAATGCATCTTATGGGATGCAAAATGTGTGGTGGTGCGACAAGAAATGTGGCACATTGGTGTGTGTTAGTAACAACACCATATGTCAGTGCTACCTGTATGATACAGAGCACCGTGGGTAGTGCATATGTTTTATTTTTAGGAGCACCAATTACTTGTATATATTTTTTTACAAACAAAAATGAATTTTATAATTTTTTAAATACAAATTATTTATATGTGTGTGTTTTATAATTTCAATTTATTTTATATATATACATGCTCCTAACAATATTTGTATGTGAATCGGAGATGAAAACAATGAGAGGAGGAGAATTATCAACAACAATGGGTCAAAAAATACACATTTTTACATGAGTGGGAGGTTAGGGAGAGGAAGAGGGAGTTGTTCCCTCTCCCTATTTCACAACAGACACATGCCCTTTTGATGGATTTTGGCCTCCTCAAGTTTTATGGGGAGGGTACATCCCTTAGGGGGAACTCTTTGATGTTGCAATAGTTTATCCATTATTGAGATAATGATCGACATGCATTAGGGTCGGTCCCGATTTATGGTATCATCCATGAAGGAGGATGTCTATTTCATCACTGGGTTGTCTAGGAGGGGGAAGGATTTTCCCCAGTTCTCTGAGATACTACATGGTGTTGCAGGAGAGACCCAGTTGACATATGTGTAGATATATGTCTATTGTTGGCCCTTGGTTATGAAATAAAGTGAATATCAAGGAAGAAAAGGTGAAACACGAACTGCGTGAAAAACATAGTGATTGATACTGGGTCGAAGTGAGCAAAAAGAGAAGAAAAGGCAGAGCGAAGTCCGAGAAAGAAATCCGTTGGACGAAGAGATCGAAGATGACAGATCAGAAATAAATAAGGAACGTGGACAACTTAGAAAAAAGAGAAATCCACCATTGGATTCTTTGGAGCACCGTGCGAGAAGGAAAGAAAGACAGGCTAGTGAAGCCCTAAAAATACGGGTCAAGTTGACCTAGGGTTTTAGACACCTAGGGTTTTTGTATCTAGGGTTTTGGACACCTAGGTTTCGACCTAAGGATGTCAGTGAGTGATTGTAATGTATAAATAAGAACCTATATGAGGGAAGAGGGTTCTTTCAGGTTTGAGTGGTTCGATCTAATTGCTGTTGGTATGCTGTGAGAGATTATTGTTGTGAGAGGAAGTGCTAAGTGTGAGAGCCTTATGGTATTGCAATATCTTCAGCTGGGTGTGAAGGCCAACCTTGCAGCTAGGTGCCCAGGGAGGGGAGAGAAAGAGAGGAGAAGAGAGAATATCAGCTAGCTAAGAGCATAGACAAGAACAATATGCTTCATCTTAATACATTATAAAGCACAGTTCTGTGGACGTATCCCTAGAGAGAGGGTGAACCACGTATATTTTTTTTGGTGTGTGATTGGTATTCTATCTCTGTCATTGATATACTGTGATTGCATTACTATGCTAGATCTGATAAGTAGATGTGCATAGTACATCCTAGCTGATAAGTGATATATGAATGCTATGTTGTTATTGTATTAGATCCACTTGATATTCCCTTGGTTGTAGACATCTCTATCCTGCAACTCCCCCATAACTGCTTCAGGTTAGACTGCATCTGCTTTGCAGGTGTTACCGAAAGGGCCAGTAGTTAGGGCTTGTTGGTGCGCTCTTGGAGATAAACCCTGGGTCTACCCCTGTGCCAAAAAATGGTTCTGTTACCGGGACAAAAATCTTCTTGAGGGAATGTCAAGGTGGTTTCCCTCAAAGACAGATACTCAAAAGTGGATAGAGGATCAAGAAAAGGACTTCGCTGAAGCCTAGAACAAGAACCCTAATCTTAGTATAGAGGATTGGTTGGAGAAATATATCTTTACTGATATACATGAGATTTTCTTTGGGGGAATCCATCAGGAGCTATACGAGTGGTTAGCTAGGTTAGCAGATACCCAGTTCAAGATCTGACCTAGATCTCCTGTGGTTTGGATGTCGGAGATGATCAAGAAGGTCAAGAGATATGATAACGTCATATCACGAGAAGTAGATCACTGGTTTGATAGCACCATTGGAGGGTACATCACCGAGTTTTCTGTTGACAGAGTAGAGTCATTTATCCAAGTCGATAGATATTTCTTCAAGGGACCTAGAGGGAAATTTTTACAATTCCTGAAGTTGAAAATCAAGATGCTATTGCATGAAAATAACATCTTGAAGATATGATAGGTTGGTTAGATATAGAAAATCCAATGTTCAAAATTTTGGACAGCGACAACGACACAGAATCTAGACATACGCGCAGTGGAAAAACAATTAGAGAAGTTCACCTTGCAAACTTATTCAAGAAAAACTATGGGGACGGGGGTTTATATAGTGGAGAAGAGGTAGATTTGACAGATGAGGAGCATTCACAACCTACTGGGATAGAGGAAGGGAAAGCTGAAGAGTTTCACCGAGAAGAACCTGAAACTTCAGGAACTGCGTAGACTATTGAAGTAAGTTATATTATCCCTCTTGTTGATTCAATAATATTAAGAAATCAGAGTAATCCAAGCCACCAGAGCCTCCAGAGAACTGTCACTAGTAGTCCACCACATACTCAGTCAGGAACCCTAGGAATATCTATGGAAGATGAGATGAGGCTTCCCATCTTTAGGGGAGATGGATATGAAGATCCTGATCAAAACTGGTTCCTATGTGAAGCCGTATGGAATATTAAAAATGTCACCGATGAAGCTGTCAAAAGAACCCAGTTTAGTACCACTCTAAGAGACTGCACACTGAGCTGGTACATGAAGCTTGTCCAAGGACTTGCATAGCCTAAGCCGCTAAATGAGGTCAAGAATGCATTGATTGCAGAGTTCAAGAAACCCAAATCAGAGTCACAATGTATTACAAAGCTGAAAGAGATCAAGAAGAAGGTAGCCGAACCTGTTTGGGAGTTCGATGAGAGATTCAAAACCTTAACATGCCGATTGACTTTTCAGATCCCAGATGAGCAAAACAAAGAATGGTTCATTGCTTCTCTCTTACCACACAGAAGATTTCCTCTAATGCAACAAAATATTGCTTCGTAGTCTGAGGCACTGGAGATCGCCATGAAACTAGAATCAACCCCTATGGGAGAATCCAGCTCAGGTATGAGTCAACTAACTAGTTTGTCTCTGCAGGTCGAAGATATGAAGAAAGACAAAGGAAAGGATAAAAGAGAAGACATATGATGTGTCAGGTGTAGATCAGAAGGCCATGAGAAGGAACACTGTCCCCTATTCAATGAATACTTGGCTTCTGGAGCTTCGATCCCTTTGAAGCAAGTCACCTTACCCTGGTGTGAGGTATGAAGAAATAGACATCGCCCTGGTGAGTGATATTACATGCAAAAGTATGTTCAGACACACACACATTTGTATTGCACATTCTGTAAGTCTGTAGGACATGATGATAGGGATTGTAGGGCTTATGATATCATGCATGAAAGGTCGAGAGACATATACAAGATTCAAGAAAAAGTATAGCAAGAAGGACACACTACGCAGTATAACTCCCCTGGGAGATGGAACTTCAATCCTCGCGATGGATTCAGAGGAAAAGGACGAGGAGCAGGTATGGGTCGAGGCCGAGGATAGATAATCTATTATAATTGCTCACAACCAGGACACCTCTCAAGGGATTTTCAGAACCCTTGTACTAATTGCAGCTACTGTAGCTCGTTTGAACATGTTATAGAAGATTGTCCTGTGCTGCTAGCTAAGATTCAAGAAAGACGAGGAACTCCGTAGAACCCGCAAGTGCAACTGATATATGATGAACCTGGTGGAGAAGACCCTAGAGTCGCTGCTATCACTAGAGGAGGTGTTGTTATAGGAGAAGACAAACTGACCCAAGGGAAGATTATGGAAGACTCAGGAATAAGAAAAGATGCAGAGAAGACCCAAACCTTTGATGCAAAGAAAGAAAGAAAAATATTTGAGGAAGCAAGAAAAGAGTTAAGAGGAGACCAAGGTTCTTCATCGAATACAAGACTATAAGTGAGAGAATGTGGAATGCCTCAAGCATTTGATCAGTCTGCTTCACCAAGAGAAGGAAAAGAGGTAAGCAAGCTCATGGAATTTCTATATACTTATATTAAGTTGATTCAGGATGAGAGTGTTGTACAAGAGATACAAGATTTAATTAGAAAATATGAGCTAGGAAAGATAGACCCCTTACTGAATAGAGAAATACATCAAATCGGTAAGAAGAGAAGGACCAATAAGGAATTACATTTGAATGCTCAAATAGGAAAGTATGAGATAGATTATGTGGTCCTTGACTTAGGGTTAGAGGTCAATGTCATGAAGAAGCAAACTTGGGCACTGATGGGAAAACCAAAGTTGATCTATTCCCCTATCAGGCTTAGGATGTCCAACCAACAAGCTATTATCCCATTTCAATGATTGGATCATGTCCTTGTGGACATCGACGGGGTAAGAACGTTTGCATATTTTGAGGTAATTGAGATAGTTAATGATAGATGTCCTTACCCTGCGCTATTAGGAATTGATTGGGCTTTCACTAATTCCTCTGTGATTGATTTAAAGAGAAGACATATGCCATTTGAAAAAGATGGCCTTAGGGTCATTGCACTCTTAGATCCAGATGAAGGATAGCGATACACATGACCCATCAGAGAAGAATAACACACATATGAACTGGAAAACATATACAAATTAACAGCCAGACATCAGGATTACATTAATCCTACAAGCGATGGGAACCTAAGCTGGCGAAGTGATAGAACATGTTCATAAGACTCAGAAGAAGCATTGGAGAACTGACAGAATAAGATGTATGAAGTATCTATAAGAAGATGTGCTAGATTAACTAGATAAGTTCGATGGATCGACACAACAGTAAGTAACTTACCCACCTTTGATGGTCTAAATCCTTTAGAAACCTTCTTGTCGGACTTTGAAGAAAGTGTACCAATACAACAAAGATTGTTGGCGATGGATGAGGCCCTGAAAGAAACCCCAAAAATATTGTGGGGGACAAACAAAAACAACATCACAGAATGGGTACAATGTCATACCTTGATGACAATGCGGTTCTCAACACAAGTAGAAGGCTGCAAAGTTCACTACATAGGTCGAAGTTGTCCAAAGGACCACGTGTGGACTTGCGAGGAAGCATGTAGCAACATTCCCCAAGAACAATGGGTACAAAAATTCATCAACACACTAGACATGACACATATCAATTGGTACCTTCAAGTAGAACTGCGCCTCATCACTACAGATTGGAAAGGTATGACTCAGAATTTTGTAACCACCTTCTTATTTGAAAGTCAATATCCTTCAGTAGATCAAGCATTACAGATTGTGAGACAAAAATTATTTGAGGAGGCATCTAGCCTTCTTTTAGAACAAGAAGAGGACGAATGGATTGCACCTCTCTAGAAATTGCAAGGCTATTACAATATCAATGATGATGAAGACGATGATCCTAGGAAGGTGAACATCATAGAAATAGAAGGCTAGAGAGATGTGGAAGGACCAGGAGTTGAGATACCATTCATTGGACAAGCAATCAAGATTAAGAGGGTCAATATTGGGACAGAGTAGTCACCAAAGTTTGCAAATGTTGGAGATTATTGGGATGCTTCCACCATTGACAAGATCACAGAGTTACTACATGAATATCAAGAATTGTTTCCAACTAAGTTCACTGATATGAAGGGAATTAAAGGGCCTATGGGCGAGATGAGGATTCCTTTAAAGACAGATGCAAGACCAGTCAAACAGAGACCTTACAGATTGAACCCTAAATATAAGGAGAAAGTGAAGATTGAGCTTGACAGAATGCTGGAAGCATGGATTATAGAACTTGTTGAAGTGTCATAATGGATTAGCCCTATGGTGGTGCAAGACAAGAATACATGAGAGATCATGATATGCGTAGATCTTAGGAAGATGAATGATTCTTGTTTGCATGACCCCTTCCCTACACCATTCAATGATGAAGTGTTAGATAATGTGGGAGGCCATGAGGTATATTCTTTTACAGACAAATTTTTAGGATACTATCAGATCTGGATTGCCAGGGAAGATCGCCATAAGACCACATTTGCAACATAATGGGGATCCTACCAATATACAATGATGCCATTTGGATTGAAGAATGCCCCAACCATATTTTCCAGGATAGTGGTCGAAGCATTCAAGGAGTTTTTGCATAAATTTCTAGAAGCATATTTTGATAATTGGACTGTTTTTAGTTTACTAAAGAATCATATTGAATGTCTAAGGCTAATGTTGGATAAATGAAGGCAGTGTCAAATTTCCTTAAACCTAAAGAAGTGCATCTTCTTCTCATCATTTGGATTGCTGTTAGGTCATATTGTATGCAAGCAAGGGTTGCTGATAGATCCATCCAAAATTTCCATTATAGTTGAGCTAACCCATCCTACTTCAGTCAAACAGCTGCGCACTACGCTAGGACACACATGATACTACAAGAAGTTCATTAAAGGATATGCTCAGATCATAAAACCTATGGAGAAATTGTTGAAGAAGGACTGTCAGTTTAGTTGGACAGAATAATGCCAGTAGAGATTCAACACATTGAAACAAAGGATGGTCACTACGCCCATTTTGGTCTTCCTAGATTGGACCAAGGAGTTTCATGTACATGTCGATGCATATTCCATTTCTTTAAGAGCAGTGTTAGCACAACCCAGAGAAGGAGATATTGACCACCCGTTAGCTTTTGCTAGCATGAAGCTATCAACTGCTGAGATTAATTACACCACCACTGAGCGATAAGGGTTAGCCATGGTGTACGCATTGCAAAAAGTTCACCACTACTTGTTAGGAGGACACTTTAAAATTTTTACTGATCACTCCGCGCTAAAATACCTAGTCAACAAGCCAGTGTTGGGGGGGAGAATATGCATATGGCTTCTACTATTTCAATAATATGACTTTGAGATCATAGTAAATCCAGGAAGAATGAACAAAGGTCCTGATCACTTGTTGAGGTTGGAACATGGAGAAGAGCCCACTAGTTTGGAGGACGCACTACCAGATGCACAGTTACTGGCTATAAGAAAGGTCGATGACCACTTCGCAGAGATAATCCAGTTCCTATCAATAGGAATAACACCTAGTGTGTATACAATTCCTCAGAAGAAACAACAAGTAGTGCATGCTGTAGACTTCTCACTTATAGCTGGACATCTATACAAGATGGGCCTTGATGAGATATTAAGAAGATGTTTTATGGAGGTAGAGCGACCACTGATCCTCGCAGAAGCTCACAAAGGTATCACAGGAGGACACTATGCAGGTAAAGCAACTGTGCATAAGGTTCTTAAAGATGGCTTGTGGTGGCCTACCTTACACAGAGATGCTAAAGACTATGCCAGAGCCTGCGACGTATGCCAAAGAGTTGGAAAACCATCTAGAAGAGATGACATGCCATTAGCACCACAACTGACCCTAAAATCATTTGAGAAATGGGACATTGACTTCGTTGGACCTATAAACCCACCAAGAAAGCGCACAGGAGCAAGGTACATAATTACAACAACAAAGTACTTGACCAGATGGGTTGAAACAAGAGAAGTCAAGGACTGTAGTGAAACTACAACTGCACGCTTCATATTTGATGACATCATAACCAGGTTTGGATGCCCAAAGATCCTTATGAGTGATCAAGGCACACATTTCATCAATAAGACAGTTGAAGCCATGAATGAAGAATTTGCAGTCCGCCATCAGAAGAGCACACCATACCATCCACAAGCAAATGGGACAGTTGAAGCATTCAATAATATTTTGGAGACAACACTTACCAAGATTTGTAGTGTGAACAGGGACGACTGGGATTTAAGAGTACCGATAGTATTATGGGCCTATAGAACCACTTGCAAGAAGCTGACAATGCAGACACCTTTTAAGTTGGTATATGGTATTGAAGCTGCTATTCCAATGGAATATTTGGTGCCAAGCTTAAGAATTGATGCCTTTACAGATATGGATGACCCTGGCGTTGTTCACGAGAGGCTTGCACATTTGGTCAAATTGGAGGAAGACAAATTTGTTGCAGGATTTAATCAACAAGTACAAAAGAAAAGAGAGAAGGCCTATCATGATAGGCACATCAAGAAGAAGGCATTTAAACAAGGTGATCTAGTACTAATATATGATAGTAAGTTCAACAAACATCCTAGGAAGTTCAAAACGCATTGGCTAGGGCCATATGAGATCGCCTATGTTATGGAAGGAGGAGCTGCGCAATTGGAGAATCTGAATGGAGACTGGAAGGAATGATTAATGAATGGGAGACGATTGAAATTGTACTATGACAAATAGCTTCCCCGCAAATCTCAATAAACACAAGAGGAAAAGGGTCTAGGTACCAGACACAAAAAAGACAGTCTACACAAGGAAGGAGAGGAGGCATCGAACAGAAAGCAGAGGCTACACTGCTCAGTCTGAATTCGAAGTAAAATAGGAAGCTCAGATATGAAGTGCCTCGAGATGAGTCACATGTGAGTTTTGGGGGCGTGTTGGCCCTTGGTTATGGAATAAAGTGAAGATCAAGGAAGAAAGGGTGAAACACGAACTGTGCGGAAGACACAGTGACTGATACTGGGTCGAAGTGAGAAAAAAGAGCAGAAAAGGTGGAGCGAAGTCCGAGAAAGAAAGCCGTTGGATGAAGAGATCAAGGATGATAGATCAAAAAGAAAGAAGGATCGTGGACAACTCATAAAGTAGATAAATCCACCATTGGATGCTTTGGATCACTGTGCGAGAAGGAAAGAAAGACAGGCTGGTGAAGCACTGAAAATATGGGTCAAGTTGACCTAGGGTTTTAGACACCTAGGGTTTTGGTATCTAGGGTTTTGGACACCTAGGTTTCGACCTAAGGATGTCAGTGAGTGATTGTAAAGTATAAATAAGAACCTATATGAGGGAAGAGGGTTCGTTCAGGTTCAAGTGGTTCAATCTAATTGCTGTTGGTATGCCGTGAGATATTATTGTTGTGAGAGAGAAGTTCTAAGTGTGAGAGCCTTCTGGTATTGTAAGATCTTCAGCTGGGTGAGAAGGTAAACCTTGTAGCTGGGTGCGCAGGGAGGGGAGAGAAAGAGAGGATAAGAGAGAATATATGCTAGCTAAGAGCGCAAACATGAACTATATGCTTAATCTTAATACATTATAAAGCATAGTTCTGTGGACGTATCCCTAGAGATAGCTTGAACCGTGTATATTTTGTGTTGTTTGTGATTGCTATTCTGTCTCTGTCATTGATATACTGTGATTGAATTACTATTTTAGATATGATAAGTATATGTGCACAGTAGATCCGAGCTGATAAATGATATATGAATGCTGTGCTGTTATTGTATTAGATCCACTTGATATTCCCTTGGTTGTAGACATCTCTGTCCTGCAACTCCCCCATAACTGCTTCGGGTGAGACTGCATCTGCTTCGTAGGTGTTGCCAAAAGGGCTAGTAGTTAGGGCTTGTTGGTGCACTCTTGGAGCTGAACCCTGGGTCTACCCCTGTGCCAACATCCATCCAAACATTCATTCCTCTTTGGATTTCTAGGTTCCTGTTGGTCAACTGCGGATACGTTCATTTGATGGAGAGGAAGTTAGGTGCACAATCAAAGATTATATATGATGGGAAGTGTATTAGTTGCTCTTTTTTGTATTATGTAGATATTTTATTTCAGAGGCCTCAATTGATTAGGTGGTTAGATATTTTTTTGAGATAGTTTTGTTTTGCATTAGATCACTATCGCACCGTTTTACATGGGACGATATTCATCCCATTCGTGTCAGAGTTATTTACAATATTTTTTGAGAGGGTTCATGCCAATCGACTAGTATTACCCCACTTTCTTTCTAGGCCCATGATTGATGTGCATATGTGCATGTGGGGGAAGTTATTTCCCAAGAGGGGCCAACTCAAGTTTCCCATTACTCCGGTCCTCAATATTTTATAGTACTTGTACATGGGGATGGATTGGAGAGGATGTATAATCATCTGATTTACAACAGTTGAGCCACCATATGAAAGATTTAATATTATAATTATGTTTTGACAAATCTAGTTGCATATTTTTATGTCTTATTTAATGCACATGTAAATTATTGTAACATTTTGTTTCAATTATCTTATTATTATTATCTATTGTTTTGTAGATATTGGAACATATGTCATGGATGAGCATCCCCAACTATATGAGGAGATATAGGAGGAAGAGGAGTGACCTGCAATACATAGACCCCACATGCCACACAGGTCAGATTGGAGAGTCCAGATAGAGGTGGCAGATGACCTATGCGGTGTTATGATTATTCACATAGTGGTAACCACATCAGTTAGAGATGCATTACATGTACATTATCTCTCTACGATATGGAGGAGTCTTCCACAGGCCATGATGTTGTTGATGTTTCATATTTTAGGTGTCTTCAACCTCATTGATATGTTTAGGGTTCCTACTTATGATCCTACTCCATCTGGCTCATCAACATAACCATCCACATCCTCTACTCCACCACATGGTCCTCCTGCTTCTCCTCCATGAGTTGACTGCACCATCCACATATCCTCTTGCTTCCCCTCCACATGTGTCTGAACCTACATACATGTCCAATCCTCCTCCTCCTCCTCCTCCTTGTAACACACCCAACCCCTAAATACCCTTTCTAGGGATGGGGCATCAAATTTTTTGTTTTTCCTAACTCTCTCAAATCCTAATTCTGGGATCTCCATTGGCTACTGCTCGCCATGAGATTTCTAATGGTCACTACCACACTAAAATATGAGCTCTGGTATGCAAGTTATGGCCTCCTGAATTTACCCGAGCGTTATTAGTTGGAGTCTTCGGTGTTCGACGCTGAGCACCCCCTTTTCTTACTCTTCGAAGTCCCGAAATCTCGCCACGTGGCCTTAGCCATTTGACGATCGATGTTCAATGTTTTTTTTTTGAACGTACCTTTTCCGGTGTTCGACAATCGATGATCGACGTCCCACCTTTTTAGTGTTTCGACAATTGACGATTGTCGTTGAGCCTTCAACATTTCAGAAATCGATGATCCTCGTTGAACCTTCGACGTTTGACAATCAACGATCGTCGTTGAACCTTCGATGTTTGACAATCAACCATCGTCGTTGAACCTTCGATGTTTCGACAATCGGTGATTGTCATTGAACCTTTGGTTTTTCCACAATCGACAATCATCGTTGAACCTTCAACATTCAACAATCGACAATCGATGTTGAAAATCCTTTTATCATACTACGTCCAAATATTCCAAAATCTTGAAGTTATCAAGACTCCCAGAGTCCCGAACATGTCACTAGCCACGTTGGCCCGACGGGAAGGAACCATAAGCTGACACACAACAAGGGTCAGGGGTGACACATTTTCTCATTAGGGGGTGACACGTGTCATTCTCTAATAGGCATAAGGGGTCTATGAATTTTCCATATTCGGGTGACATGTTGCACACATAATGTGGGTCCACATCACCTTGAATGATGTCAGGATGCCATGTCATCTTGGACTAATAGCTACCCAGAACTTTGATCTCACGGTCCATAAGAGTCCATGTAGATCCATAGATCTATGACTCCCATTAATTCGCGGCTCTGGACTTCAGAGCTTACAAACTCCTTACATCGTGAATTCTTCGGACTCTCGGATCTAGCGCCACATGTCCTCTACCTATCAACGGTCCAGATTACTTCGTCGTTTGGGACTTCGGGAGTTTTCACACCTTGAAAAATCTTGGCCAAGTTCCTCAAGAGTACTAAGTATCCAGACTTAAGGATCGCTTTCCATGTACCCTCTCATCCAATGTCTCTAGTTTGACGAACAACATTTGACAAGCGACAAGTAGGGGCCAGATGTCGCTCCGCAACGGGTTCCTGGTTGGTTGGGAAATCAAGGATGGGTTCCTTAGATCGACGACTGAGAGGGATCCCGAAGGATCCGATGATTGACGGTCCACGTCACTTTGGAATTTTGACATTCGAGGGTTCAACATGTATCTTCTGACTTCCCTTTCGGACCACACTTGATCTATCGCCACATGTACCTAGCATTCACGACTAGGATTTACTTTGGCTTGCAGAGCTCCGGGGAAACTCGCGCGTTCCTATACCGCCAAATACCTAAACTTTCAGATAACTGTTGATCTATGGACACATGTTCCTCCACTTTCAATGGTCTCGATTAACTTTGTGACTCCGACATTCGAGAGTTTCGACACTAGACCACTCCTATTCTCACGAAGTAGAAGATCACCAATGCACTTAACACTACCCTTCCTAAGTCTGATATAATGACTGAGAGATATCTCCATTGAATCCTTAGATCGACAATCCTCATCAATTTTGTGACTCCGGCCTTCGACTATTTTCGAGGGATGTGGGGTCACAAGTTCCGAAGTCCGTAAGCGAAAAGGGCTAGCTCCTTTCAGACTAGCAGAGGGTTCGCAGAACCTGGGCATATCGGTCCTTTGGTAAATATTATGGGCTAAGCGTAAATATTTTTAGTAGCAAAAGGGTTAAAGACATGGGCATGAGCCCTCGGTCATATGGGTGGATAATTTGAAGGAAATTCCCTTCTCCAACAGAGTTGAACTTGACATTCCAGCTAAGTTAAACTCAAAGGGTTAGCATAACTTATATGTTTCAAGGAATCCTACCCCGACTCTCCTACGGATTCACATCCCATACCTCTCTAACAACTAAACTGAGGTAAATCAAAGACCATGTAAATATAGCAGTTTACAGAAGCAAAAACGCATATCTAATAACTCTTCAAATACTGCAAGACTTAGCAATAAACACAAACATTCAATCATCACATCCAATATGTTACACAAAGTATGAAAATACTTAACATAACTAAAAAATGTGAAGCAATTGCTGAAAGGGGTGCTTGTTTGCTCCCAACCATAAGCACAACCACTCCTAACAGATTTACCACTGGCCACCCCCGAGCTAGACCATGACTCTCTGAGAGAGATTCTTTCTCCTTGCTCCATGACAGTCAGGGACGTAGGTTACTCTCCTCCTCCCACAGGAAATTGGCAACTGGTTTTCTCTACTCCAAGCAAGGAGGTATGCGCAAGCACTTCCTCAGTCACTTTTCAACCTTGTTTATCAGATTGTAGCGAAACCCTCCCCATGGATACTTACTTCAAAAATGATCTTGCTACTTAGATTTTCTCTCTGATCCAGAGTCGAAAACATGCTTCTCTTCTCTAGATTGTTCTCTCTACTCCGCTATCTTGCAAATATGTCTCTGTCCCCCAAATTACCTGCTTTCATTCCTTCCTCAGCAAGGTTTCGTTGGTCTGAATCCTAATTCATGGTCAAGCCTGGAATCCTTACCGATGGGTACCCTACCCCATCTCCTCATTAACCCTTGAGGATGGCCTGCTTGGATAGGAGTCGAGGGTATGAGAACCCTAGCTTGGATATTATTGCAATAGAGCTCTGCTCGACTGGAGGTTTCCCCCTCGAAGAGGCCCGTGAACATTGCTCTCAGAATCAAAGTGATATTTCTGTTGTTATTCATATATCATTTCAGTGTTATTGTGGTGATTGTTCTGGTTATATTGCTGTTATTCTGCCATTTCTAGCATTTTATTTCTATTCTGCATACTTTTATATCTGGTATATTATCAGAGCACTTTCCTCGGCATAAATTGTGGGTTAATTTTTTTTTCCAGGGTAGAGACGTATTCCGACATCTTTAATCCACAAATATCTGTCGTTACGCGCATAAACCCGCGGTTGAGGGATTCATACACGCAGGAAATATAAGTGGTACTTAAGCGCACATCTGTTGGCCACCCTTGTAACCCCTGTTGGTACCCCTTCAAGTGATAGCACATCAAACATCACTTGTGTATGGATTGGCCTAGATTACCCGAAGCCATCTTTAGATAAACCGATCAACATCTAACTGCTATAGTGCCACCGAGAAAAAAACTCGGGAAGATACTCTCTAGTACCTGGGTAGTCAGGTAGTACGGCTAAGGGTACGGTCTAGCCTCCTTAGTTATTGCCCTGAGATATTGGGCCAAGTACTACTGTTGGACCCCGCACGTATATCAAACAACTATAGCACAGGGCAAACCCTTGTCTATAGAACCCTTGAATACCTAACCCTTGGGGACATAAACATAAACAATTAAAACAAACAAGATCTATTTCCATGCAACTGTGTTGAGGTTTCCAAATCACTACAAATTTCTTCCTGGTTAGGCATTTGGGCATTTCATCACTACGATATTCTTTAGATCGGAGTATAACTCCGTAGTTGTAAAAACAAAAATGAGTTTGGAAATTTTTGCACCATTATTTGAGACCTATTCCATTGGATTCATCTCTTTGCCCTTATCACATTCATCCATATCATTTTTCAGAAATGTTTTTGACCCCACCCGACCCATTTTGTTTCCCTCATCATCATGGCCCATACCCGCAGCCAAGACTTGGAAGCTCGCTTCAATACCTTGCAATCTAATTTCACCGAGACCTAACAAGAAGTGAAACAACTCAGTGCCAATGTTGCCGCCATCAATACAACCATGCAGTCCTCAATGGAGGAAATCAAACAAGACCTGACTACCCAACTTGAATTTGTCGTTTCGATGCTCTTCACCAAGATGAGTATCCCTACAGATAACCCTTTATCTGACCCACCTCCAGATACTAAAGAGGAACATTCCTCTAACTTTCAACACCATCACTTTCAAAGTGACCTATGCCTTCCATGGCTGGATGTGACCAAATTTGATGGCTCAGATCCCACTGGTTGGGTAACCCAAATGGAACATTATTTCTCTTTATACATAATTACAGATGACTTGGCCAAACTCTAGTATGGTGTTCTCCATCTAGATCAAGAACGTTGGTAATGGTGGCAATGGAGAAAAACTTCCTGTCAAGGGTATATTTCTTGGACACAATTTGTGGTAGAGCCTTATGAACGCTTTGACACTGACACCAACCATTTGGGCCATTTGACAAAATTGAAACAATCAAGAACAATGGAATACTTTATAATTTCTTTTGAGCACCTAACTTTTCAGACAGAGGGCATGCTTGATGCCTTTTTTCGAGAGTGTTTTATCAGTGGCCTCAAGGATGAGATTTGGACCCATGTCCTCATGGCTCGGCCTCAAAGTTGGGTGGAGGCTACTAAAAGAGATAAAGAAGCACAACAAGTTGTATCTTCTCAAAACTAGAAACCCTCCTTTATTCCTCACACTAAACTAGTAAATCCCACTACTCCCTCTGCTCCACTAAAGATAAAAAAATTGACCATGGATGAAATGGCTGAACACCAACTCAAAGGCCTTTGTTATAATTGTGATGACAAATACTTCCTAGGCCACAAGTGTAAGGAATAAAATATTTCTATGGCCATCTCAGAGGATATTTCGGAAGAGGATGTTGAAACCCCCCTTGTGTCTGAGTCACCTAAAACCACTGACATAACCCCTCCCTCAGACCCTCCCGAAGTAGAACTGGTCATTTCACTCAATGGTCTCTCTGGCTTCTCTGCTCCCCAAACTATCAAGCTAATTGGTTACATCAAGCATAGGAAGGTCATCATTCTGGTTGATAGTGGAAGCACCCATAATTTTATTCATCGCTGCATTGCCCAAGAAACTCATTGCTAC
>SNQJ01S0055001.1:7940-22006 GCA_010110895.2 Picea sitchensis | reverse complement strand
TTGTGAAAATGTGCGTCTCCAAATTGGTGACTACCACCTGAAATATCATATGTTTTCTATCGGTATGGGCGGTTATGACATTGTGTTGGGTGCATACTGGCTAAGGACTTTGGGTCCCATTCTCATGGATTTTAAGGAATTAACCATGCAATTCGACCAGGAGGGCCAACAATATAAGTTACAAGGCATCACCGCTGGTTCACCTAAGATCATTAGTTCCCATTGCATGGAAAAGCTTCTCAAAAAAGGTCATTCTGGAGTTATTTCCCAACTCCATGCCATACAAGAAAAAGAGACACCCTCGGTGCCGCAAGACCTCCAATCCATCCTTTATAAACATCAAGTGGTCTTTTCCACTCCCCAGGGAATCCCTCCCTCCCGTGGTGTTCATGATCATTCCATTCCCCTTGTACCATTAGCCTTCCTCCCAATATCCATCCGCATCATCACCCCTTTTCCCAAAAAAATGAAATTGAGAAAATGGTCCAAGAACTCCTTAACGCAGGCGTTATTCGCCATAGTACAAGCCCCTATTCTTCTCCTGTGGTCATGGTCCTGAAGAAAAAAGGTTGTTGGCGAATGTGTCCTAACTTCCGTGCCCTCAAAAAACTTACCATTAAAGACAAATTTCCCATTTTTGTCATTGATGACCTCTTGGATGAATTGAGTGGCGCCCAGTTCTTTTCAAAACTTGATCTTCGTTCTGACTACCACCATATACGTATGAAAGAGGAAGACATTCCCAAGACTGACTTTAGAACTCATGAGGGCCACTATGATTTTTTGGTCATGCCCTTTGGCTTGTGTAATTCCCCCTCCACCTTCCAAAGCCTCATGAATCATGTCTTCCGTCCTTTTCTCCATCCTTTTGTCTTAGTTTTCTTTGATGATATCCTCATCTATAGCAAAACTTGGACATACCATCTTGCCCATGTGAATCGAGTTCTTCATCTTGTTGTGGGTGGGAAATCCCTCCTACGGACTAGCATTAAGGGTTTTATCATGCATGCAGAAATGACCTAAAGTCTCATACTTCTTACCAACATCCCAATCATAAACCCCATTATTCATATGCAAATACAAGGTTAAAGAGATCAAGTTATTGTACCTTAGTTTTCGTGTTTGATGTCGATCCCTTTAACGTTTGGTCGCTCCTTGACTGCAAATCTCCTCCCAACGCTGACCTGCATTCATAAAAGACAAACAAAGAACTCCACATGCATATGATCTATAAACTAATGGGTTAGATATTCTATCAAAATATAATCAAATTTAAATATTAACAATCTCATATGGCGGGACGGGAAAAGTACTTCTTTTATTAATCTCACAAGAGTAACCTTACAATAGTGAGATCGACCACTGCTCCTTGAATATGGTCCTGAGCTCCTCTTCAACTGTTCTCCAACTACTTCTGTATATGCTTGTTCTTCACACAATAGTTTCAAAAGGTTGGGGCAAGGGGAATACTAAATCGGGTATAGTTTCTTTGCTATGATTTTCCTCCTTCCAAATGGGACCCCTACCCCTTCTTTTATAGGATAGAAAAGGCTAGGTATTTGGTCGAGTGACTGGCTATGGACAATCAAACGATTTAGTTAACTTACCCAAAACTGTGTGTTCCATCTGCAACTTTCCATTTTTCATGCTTTGTAGGTATACGTAGGCTGTAGTGGGTCAACCAGCGTACACACGCGTGTAGTAGTGGAGTAGGATACGTATGCCTTCAAAAAAGGTGTTTTTTAAGAAGCTGTTCAGTAGTAGCTTGGAAAAGAAGGCAACTAAGATGGCCTGATGCTAGGTAAGCATGTCTGGTGCAATTTAGGTTTATAACAGACGCCCCCTAATGTGTGAGGTCAGAAGAGAATCTGATGGCCGAAATACATTATCAATCTTCACCAATGTACCAAACAAGTGAGCCCAGGAACCAGAATTCAGGAGGTGCCATCTGCAAAATAAAAATTGTCTCATCGAGGCGGGCATACCCATGCTCGGAATGAAATAAAATCATGGCTACCAATCAAATACACTGTAGATCCATGTCATATAACTATATAAAGTGTATCCGCGAGCAATACACAATGGATCTACATCTCGAAATAAAAAAAATATACATGTATAGTATCCATCTTCAAGAAGAGAATAAGGCCTGATGGCTAGAGATGAGGCCTTCAGAGCTCGAGAAACAACTTCAAAATATTCACAACTTGGGTAGGAGTGTAATATGAGTGTACGACTTCACTACCCAGAGGTCTTCGACGACTTGTCAGGAACGAACTAGAGGATTTTGATGATTAAGTTGAGGGCTTCATGGATTTCAAACAAAGACTTGATTGGGATTTTGGGATGATCGGGCATGAGGGTAAGAGATAATATGTAGAGGGGACCTACTCAAGCTTTATAATAACTCCCCTCGGACAATAACATGAAAAAATATGAGACTCATGCAACATGATATTTTGACATAAGTTCACGATGCAGGAGGCACCGCAAGCTCTCCATATGTTTGGAAGAATAACCAAACAGAGGAGGACACAACTCTATGTAGCGATAATGACTTCCTAAGGTCATGTTAAATCCCAAGGCTTGACGAACAAACAGAAGGATGTGATTTGTCCAAGGGTGACTCATTGTGCTTCCAATAAAAATAAAATACTTTTCCCTTCCTCTTTTTGGGGTATATTTGATTTTTTTGTCTTTTTCAATAATTTTGGAAAGCTTGAAAAAGAATAAAAGAATGCTACGCTACAAAGGAGGATTGAGTGTCACATACATACTAGTTCCAAGCGCACGGAACACATGGATTCTTAGGGAAAAGAGACATATGTAGGAGAAGGACACTCAGGAAAAATCCTCCATGGGCCAAAGGTGCCAAGACGCAGAGGAAAAGTGCTACAGGGCTTGCGTATAAGGCATGCTTCAGATGGTTCATTTGAGAGCAACATGGAGTCAACATTAGGCCAAATACACAGGTATGCAAATGTGATTTAATAAGACACACAATGGTAACGTCCTTCGATGTAATTTTAACGAGCCCAACGAAGGTAAGCTCGACGGTTTTTCATATTTAGAGAGTCTGAAAAAGCGTAAAAGGAGATTCCATGGGGGTACCTTTTTCGAAAATAGTCTAGTCAGTTCGAAAAAGGGGTAAACTAGCACCGACCAGACGTCTATTCAAAACCATTTTAACGAGTGTGATAAAGACAAGATCACTCAACAATTTTTTCATTTTTAAGGAGTCTGAAAAAAGCTTAACTATGGGCTCCGTCAGGAACGTTCTTCTGGACCATTTTAACGAGTGTGAAATAATAAGGTCACTCAACGATCTTTTCAATTTTAGGGAGTCTGAAAAGAGCTTAAATATGGACTCCGTGGGGGTTCCTTTTTCGTAAATTTAGTCCCTCAAGACCGAAAAAGGGTTAAAATCATACCTGAGAATAATTTTCTAGGGAACTGAAGCTCCTAGAGTATGCCTTTGTTCGTACAGTTGACCATCCAGACAAAAAAATGGGTAAACTACCGCCGGATAGACGTGACTTCAAATTTCAGTTTAGTGAGCGTGAAGGTCAACAAGATCGCTCAACAATCTTTTCATTTTTAGAGGGTCTGAAAAGGGCTTAAAAGAAGACCCATTATGTTCTAGGAGTCCCGAGGGTGAGTTCAAGAGTGATTCTGCATCATGCAAATGAGGCTGAAAATCGTAATCAGGATAAACTAATAAGGACTCCCGAGCCTATAGTCATTAATGACAACATGGACGCCAAAATGAAACCAAGATCTATCTAGGGCATCCATGAAGGGTTAAGCTCTACCACAAAAATACGA
Organism: Picea sitchensis; assembly: GCA_010110895.2. Lineage (NCBI taxonomy): Eukaryota > Viridiplantae > Streptophyta > Pinopsida > Pinales > Pinaceae > Picea > Picea sitchensis. The sequence continues at coordinate 18,181 of SNQJ01S0055001.1, read as the reverse complement.
CACTTCTAAAGAAACAATGATGGTTTAGTGTCACAAATCTGTGGGATCGATCCTATGGCGTAGTGATAAAGACAACGAGATGCAGAAAGTGGAGGTGGAATCCTAACTTAAATGAAACAAGTTGGAAAAACGACTTTTTACCAAAGGACCTTTAAAAATACCCAAATTTCCAAAAAGTTTCCCAATACCCAAAGTAACACTTATCATAACAATCCATAGAAAACTCTTGAACCATACTAAATGATTTTCAATTTAGAAATAATGACAAAAGGGTCCAAAAATTGACAAAAAGGGGTCAAAAAGTCTATAAATAGAAGTTGGCAGCTCATTATCACCATTGTTAATTGAGAAATTGACTAAAAGCCAAAAATACCCCTTTTGTGAAAATAATTGATTCTGGGAGCTTCAATGGATGAAACGAACTTCTGCTTGGACCAAGTAAGTACATAGTAACCCCCCCTGCATTTCAATACTTCATTTATGCATTTCTTTTTGTTTATTGAGGGGGCGCTGACCTTTAAAAAGGTCGGCCCTACGTATACGCGAGCTGTCTTATGAAAACCCATGTGTGCATGTGTGCAGAGGAAAGACTGCACGCGTGCACACACGATTGTGTGCATTACATCCTGCATGTACCCTCTAAGATAAGAAAAATTTAAAGAATGCAAGGGCTAATCCCCCCTGGATTTGTCAATTGCAGGATGTATGTTCACTGGAGGGAGAGGGAGCATGAGGATATTGATTTTTTGGTCGGTGAGGACTCTGCTGCTACCGCCGTATTGGCGCAATGTGGTTTGTTAAAGTTTTTCCAGTGTCCTTTCATGCGGGCACAACCTAGGCTGCTAAACGCCTTAGTTGATTATTGACATCCTGACACAGAGGCATTCATGCTTGATGGATAGTCGTTGACTCCAACGACTGAGGATATTTACTTTCTGACTGGCCTCTTAAGGAGAGGGGAACCAATCAATTTTTGCACTTTTCTCTCGGGGCCACACAATATAGCGGAGTTGATTGGAATCCATTGTGAAGCCGGTACAGACAAGATGGGCACTTAGGTGCCAATAAACAAGATCTCAGAACTATCACTAAAAGTGATAGTTTTTCTTATTGGGCGGATTACAGGATCCACAACTTTACATCAGGCTTCCCGGACGCACATGAATTGTGAATTTCAGTGCTTAAATGCACAACTTTTTCACTGGAGTACCACTTTACTAGAATGCATGAAGAGGCAGCTTACAGAGTGTCGTATGCGGAGGCACAGGAACTTCGGGTTTGGGACTATTCTTTGTGCTTTCTTCTTCGAGAGAGTACCAAGTCTTAGCCCGAGGGAGACAGTACGAGGACATATAGCCTCTTCTCTAGCAGTAAATAGATGGACGATGTTGTTGCTGCGACAGGGGGGAGGGAGGAATATTGAGTCCTTCGATGACAAGTTTTTCGACTGGTGGTCTTGGCAGATTCCGGTGATAGAGGAATATCCTTATGCCAGAATTGACTTTTCTAGGGACCCTGACATGGGTGTACCTCCCAGAGTGGTATGAGGAGAGTTAGGTATGCTTTATTTTTTCTTTCTTTTTCAAATTTATTTAATTTTTATGTTTTTTATATATATCATTTTTTGTATATACCAGAGTATCTGACAATTAAGTATGTGTTATGTGCATATGTGGGACCAGTGTCTCCAATGGACTTCGTGAGGAACATGCGACATCCTCGACCAGAGGCAGGACCAACTATAGCTGGCGGACCAGTAGCAGCAGGGGGACCTCCAACCAGAGAGGCTGAGAGAGTATTGAGATGGGTAGAGAGGAATTTTACCTCACTCATTCTCACAGTCCCCATGGCAGAGATTGAGGATCTGCCACCATCTATGCAACCTCATGTAGTGGGGGCACCACAGACGTGGGTATAGTTTTTTCAGCGTTTGGAAAATGCCGTTGATCATTATAACAAGGCCAATAGGCCCCGTCCTTAGTTAAATTGGACTGCTTACATGTTGAGGGCGCTATTTGTATATTTTTGAGGGCATAAGCCCCGTGACTCTTTACTGGACGTATTTTTGAGGCGCTTGCGTCCACTCATGTACTCTGATATTTTTGATATTATATATGGACTTTTATATCTTTTTTATGTCTTATGGATTACATCTACTTTACAAATGTATTTACATGTGCATGTGTGTGTATTTCTTACAAGTGTGCAAGATGCCAATCTAATATTTGATTAGCTAGAGTATCTGTAACTTGATTTAATCTCCTAGGAACATGAACATATGTAATATAATCAAAGCTTCGTTCTAAGAGACGTACCCTAAGGAACTGTCGGTGTAAAGTAGGATCATGAACATGGTAGACTCCATTTAACTGAGACACAACCAGCTGAGCATCTAAATAGACCTAGAGGTGAGAGATACCAAGTGACAAAGCGTCATGGAGCAACTCAATAACTGCACTGTATTCAACGACATTGTTTGTGGTGTTGCCTAAATAGATACCTCCTGAAGATAGAAATTGGCCCTGAGGTGTGAAAATCACCCAAGTTGCATAGGCAAGCCTCCGAGTGTGCCAGCTAGCACCATCCACGAATCAAACAAACACCTCTGATTCACTTGACATCTGCCACAATGAAAAAGATAACATAAAAAACGAAACGTCCATAAAACCAAAAGAAACAAAAAAAGTAATAGTACAAAGACTATACATATGTTACAAAAATTACCGAAGGCGATCCACCTATGAGCAATACTTTTTGAGGTAGAGCCCATTTCTAGGCTCCGCCAAAATATTTCCGTCAAATTCCACCAGACGATAAGTGCCCTTCCGTAGTACATCTTTCACGATGAAAGGTTCGAACCACATGGGTTTGAACTTCCCTGCCCCCAGGGGGTCCTTATCTTGGTCATAGACCAGGACAAGGTCACCTTTAGAGAAATTCCGAGGACGAACGAACCGATCATATTGACACTTGAATTTGTTTTTGTGAGCTTCATTAGCTAAGGCCGCATCACGACGCTGCTCATTGAACTGCTCGAGATATAATAAACTCTCTTCAAGTGGTGAAGTGTCTGGCAATAACTGTACTGCAAAATTTAAAGATGGGATCTAACATTCTATGGGAAAGACTGCTTCTAGCCTGTAAATGAGTTGAAAAGGTGAAAAACTGGTTGTAGTCTTAACAGACATTCGGTAAGCCCATAATGCCGAATATAACATCAAATGCCAATTTGACTTGGCTGAATTGATCGTTCGCTATAGAATGGTTTTAAGAGATTTATTTACAACTTCCACCTGACCATTCGCTTGGGGGTAGTAAGGTGATGAATGTTTCTTCCTCAACCCAAGCTTTGACGTTAACTCAGTCATCATTTTGTTCTGAAAGTGACTGCCATGGTCAGTGACAATCTCTCTTGGGACGCTGAACCTTGCTATTATCTGGTTGAACAAAAAGAGAGCTGTTGTATCCCCGTCATCTTTGAACGCTGGCATAGATTCGACCCACTTGGTGAAGTAGTCTACTACTATGGTGATATAGAGGTGCCCCCTTGATGAAGGGCAGTTGCATGTAGTGTAATCAATCCCCAATTCAGTGAAGGGACCAACGATAATAACGGGAAACATGGGAGGGGGGTGTGCCCTCATCTTCCGAGAGAAGATCTGACACGGGTGGCAGTTCTTGATCGATTCGACACAATCTTTGATTAATGTCGGCCAGAAGTAACCGGCTCGTAGAATCTTTTGGGCTGTTTCCAACCCAGACAAGTGACCGCCACATGCTCCAGTGTGGAAATTGTTAAGCACGATTTCTGCTTCGTCATGAGTGAGACATCGATGAAGGTTATAGTCTACACCTCGATGATACAACTTGTCCTCGAGTATGAGATAGTTCTTATTCTGATGGCGTATACGACGACGCTCATCACAATAAGCAGAGGTGGGACACTTCAAAGTCTAGAGATAAACAAGGACATCTCCATACCAGGGGTCGTAAGACACGATAAAAAACATGTCTCCTTTGATAGGCGACTCATCGGGTATAACATCACCTGATTTGACCGAAAGTTTCGATATGAGTTCCACGAATACCATCAAATTTTTGGATTTCGCCGAAACGAACTCCAAGTCGAATTCCTGGAGGATAACTATCCATCTATTTGTCTTTCCACCGATGACTCGTCATGTCAATATGTATTGAAATGGGTTCACGACGAAAATGACAGTGGTCTTGCGAAACAAAATGTAATGGCAGAACCGTTGAACAACATGGACTGTTGCCAACACAAGTTTTCCAAGATGGGAATAATTGAGTTCCAGTCCAACTAGGACTCAACTCAGGTAATAAATCATGTATTCTGAGAGAAAATAATCCTCCTGAACTAAGACCATACCAATGGTCGACTCTGCAGTGGCCAAGTACAATAAGAAATCTTTATTATAATTGGGTGGCCAAAGCAGAGGGGTTGATATGAGGGTGCTTTTCAATGCTACGAAAGAGCGTTGAGCAGCTTTGTCCCAATGAAAAGGAACATCCTTCTTTAATAAATGCATAAAACCCTTTGTGATCTCAGCATAGTTTGCGATGAAACGCCGTAAAAAATTCACTTTTCCTTGTAGACTCTGAAGTCGAGGTATGGTGCATGGGGGAGGAAATTGAACTATTGCCTCAACCTTTAGAGGATCGACCATGATCCCTATTGTTAAAACGATGAAACCTAATAGACGACCTGATGTGACGCAAAAACTTCACTTGTTTGGATTCAAGAAGATTCGGTAGTAGCGACGCCGTTCAAGGATAAGTCGAAGGTGTGATGGATGATTAGCTCTCTTGCGAGATCGTGATGCTAAATCATTGAGATAAGCCTCAACTATGTGTTTGAGGTCATGGAAAGAAAAAGACATGGCCCATTGAAATGTAGCTCCAACATTTTTTAGACCAAAAGGCATCTTACGATAAGCGAAAGTACCCCATGGACAGATGAAAGCAGTTTTGTGTTGGTCTTCTGGTTTGATTTGTATCTGATTGTATCCTGAAAAACCATCCATGAATGAAAAGGCTTCACATCCTGCGCATTCATCGACTATCTAGTCAATAAACGACGTGGGGAAATTATCTTTTGGGCAGGCCTTATTCATATCATGGAAGTCTGTACATACACGAAATGTGCCCTATTTTTTATTGACTATCATGATATTCGACACCCATTGAGTCAATTCGACGGGGTAGATGAAACCAACTTTAAGTAGTTTCTCTACTTCAGTCTTGATAGCTACTGCTTTCCTAGGATTGACCAGACGAAGCTTCTGCCGGATTGGATTGGCATTGGGATAAGTCATGATTTCATGTACGATGATTCTTGGATCTATGCCTGACATTTCCTCATAAGACCACGCAAACACGTCGTAGAATTCTTTAAATAAATCTATGTAGATTTGAATCTCCTCGGGGGAGCAATATGCTCCGACGAAGATATTCTCCATGACACCAGGGGATTTGGAGATGTCAATAGGTATCTTTTTGGCTATTGTTTCCATATTTCCTTTAGCATAGACCGTGTGTGTTGCCAAAGGATTGATAGGACAATATTTATCTCCATTCATAGTCAGAGTGAATTATCCTACTTCAATTCATCTTAACTCTGGGAGGAAGTAAGATCTATGATGAAGATCATCCCAGGGTCTGTCCAGACTAGTCATTGCTTCAATAATCACTTTTTCTGAAGGCAATACTATGTATAAATAATTTGTATCAGCAAGGGAACCTTGAGCCCAAATAGGCTCGAGCACTAGATCTAACTCTTGTGATGGAGTCGGATCGGGGTCGGCATAAGCTCGTTGAATGATCGAGTATGCAACTTCTGCCACAGACAAAGGCATGGCCATGCCATGGTGCTTTGTCCCTTCCATCATTGCGGATGGGGGAGGAAGAGTCCACAGATCATGAAAGTACATTGTGCGAAATGACGAGATTTGAAAAATTGCAGCCCGAGGTTGGTCGAGGACAGCCATCATGTAATGGACATTTCTGGTCATAGGCGGGTAATCGAAAGTACCCATCAATGGTGGGCACAAACCAACCCCTACGTTGACGATGCCGGGCTCAGGGTTATCAATCATCGAGACCGTGGAGACTCCCAATGAAGGGTCAGGACGAGAGAAGGATAGCTGATCAATGGTCACAATCTGGCCCTCATGAGGAAACAACAAGACCCGGAAAAATGTCGTGACCATTGCTTTCATATTATAGGTCCAACTCCTTCCTAACAAAATATTGTAGTCGAGAGATGCATCGACCACTTCAACTTCGACACACATGGTTTTTCCCCCTAACTGCACGGGGAAAGAGGGAATGATCCCATGTGGTAAAAAAGAACGACCGTCAAAAGATGTTAGTAGAGTAGGTGACGGAGACAAAATGGGTTGGCCAATGGCCTTCCAACATGCCAAAGACATCACGCATGTCGAGGTTCCCTCATCCACCACTGTACGAAAAATATTCAGGGTAAAATTTTTCGTGGTGTAAGCCACTACTATCTGAAAAGCTACGTGGTAAGGAAGACGAGGTTTTAAGTTGGTGGTATCAAGGATGATCATTCCCAGATTACAAGTCTAGGTAGAGCCTAAGGCAGCTAACAAGGCCTTTCTCTGGGAAGGGCAACTCTAGAGGACTTCCAAAGCAGGCATCGCACAAGGGGTTTGTGATAAATCGTCCACCACAGAGTAGTTCTGGGCGGCCCTTGCGTTTGGGTTGCAAGAAGATTTTTTGAACGCACCTTTTGGGATGCGTGTCATTGTTTCACCCAATGTATTCTCAATCTGAAGAGGAAGAGGTGGGTTTTCAACTTCTTTACCCTTCTCAGAGGTGTCTGGATTTCCAGAATCATGTGCTCTAGTCGTTATATAGGCATCATCTTTCATCATATACAAGTTTGTGGACAAAGGATTACTTGAAGATGGAGGGGGTCCTTGACTGCCCCCTTCCGCGCTCGAGGAGACTTGAGTTAGATTTTGACCATGTGGGAATAGGTTCGTTAACACGACAGGCTGTTGCTGTACCAATAACTTCTGGGCCTCCGCAAGCCCATGGGACTGATGGGTCGGGTGGTCTTCCTTGCAAATATTACAAGGATAATTGACTTCTTCTTTTCAGTGTCATCCCTGCTAGCATTATCGGTGGGTTTCTTATCCCCTTTACCCTTTTTCTGTTGTTTCTTCTTTCCATCAGGATGTTGGGTGGCCTTCGGGTTTGTCATTTTCACACTGTGTACATCTGAATTTTGGGTAGGGGGAGCAACCGAACCAGTGGTCTGGCTGGCCGCTGTCTGTTTTATCGACAATTGTTGCAATTGATTTGATAATGGATCAATGGGCTTGGTTTGTGTTGAACCAATAATGCCATCAACATGTGGTCCAGACCTTTTCCTGATTTTGTCAAGGATCAACCTCAGTGCATCTGGCAAAATCTCGTAGAGTAAACTAGACTGAGAGTAAAGTAGCTCTAGCTGTTGCGCTCTCATTATCGCGTCTTCCTCGGAAAACACTCCGAATTTTGTGACGTATTTAGATAACTGGGGTACCAAAGACTTAAGGAACCACTCTAGCAGGAATGCTGGTGGGACTGGCACTTTTATTAAACTCTTTCGACGTCTCCATTCTCGGATATGATCAGAGAATTCTGTTGTGGGTGGGAAATCCCTCCTACGGACTAGCATTAAGGGTTTTATCATGCATGTAGAAATGACCTAAAGTCTCCTACTTCTTACCAACATCCCAATAATAAACCCCATTATTCATATGCAAACAAGGTTAAAGAGATCAAGTTACTATACCTTAGTTTTCATGTTTGATGTCAATCCCTTTAACATTTGGTCGCTCCTTGAATGCAACTCTCCTCCCAACGCTGACCTGCATTCATAAAAGACAAACAAAGAAATCCACATGCATATGATCTATAAACTAATGGGTTAGAGATTCTATCAAAATATAATCAAACTTAAATATTGACAATCTCATATGGCGGGACGGGAAATGTACTTCTTTTATTAATCTCACAAGAGTAACCTTACAATAGTGAGATCGACCACTGCTCCTCCAAAATGGTCCTGGGTTCCTCTTCAACTATGCTCCAACTGCTTCTGTATATGCTTCTTCTTCACACAATAGTTGCAAAAGGTTGGGGCAAGGGGAATACTAAACCGGGTATAGTTTCTTTGCTATAATTTTCCTCCCAAATGGGACCCCTACCCCTTCTTTTATAGGCTAGAAAGGGATATGTATTTGGTCGAGTGACTGGCTATGGGCGGTCAAATGGTTTAGTTAACTTACCCAAAACTATGTGTTCCATCTGCAACTTTCCATTTTTTGTGCTTTCTAGGTATACGCAGGCTGTCGTGGGTTAGCCAACGTACAAATGCGTGCAATAGTGGAGCAGGACGCATATGCCTTCAAAAAAGGTGTTTTTTAAGAATATGTTCAATAGTGGCTTGTAAAAGAAGGCAACTGAGATGGCCTGATGCCAGGTAAGCATGTATGGTGCAATTTAGGGTTATAACACATCTACTCTCTCAGCACCAATTTTTCCTGAAACAATCTAAATGTGATTTTGATGCCTTAGAAGTCGAGTACTTGGGTCATCTGGTTGGAAAGGACGACATCAGGGTGGATCTATGCAAGACTGGCCTCACCCAAAGACTCTCAAAAGCTTGCGTGGATTTATGGGCTTAATAGGTTATTATCGCAAGTTTGTTAAGAATTATAGAAAGATTGCAACACCTCTCACTGCACTCCTAAAAAAGAACTCTTTCACTTGGACTCCAACAACTGCTCAAGCTTTTCAAACCTTGAAGATGGCCATGTGCACCACTCCATTCCTGGCCCTTCCTGATTTCACCAAGACCTTTGTCTTGGAATGTGATGCCTTAGGGAAAGGAATTGGTGCTGCCCTTATGCAAGAGGGTTGGCCTTTGGCCTTTACCAGCAAGCAAATGTCTGAAATAAATCTGGGCAAATCAATCTATGAAAAGGAAATGTTGGCTATTCTGCATGTTGTTGATCTATGGCGCCCTTATCTATTGGGGTAATTCTTCCAAATTAAGACAGCCCATCAAAGCCTCAAGTATTTTCTGGAACAACACATTTCCTCCCCGGAGCAACAAAAGTGGGTGACCAAGCTCTTTGGATATGATTATGAGATCATTTACAAGAAAGGCAAAGACAATGTGGTTGCGGATGCACTTTCCCAAAAATATGAAGATGAAGGATCATTTTTTTCTCTTTTCTTCATTGTAAAAGATTGGCTCCAAGCCATTCACTATGAATCACTACAAGATACAACTTCATGGTGGTACAACACTTCATAACATACAACTACACTCATGACTCCTTTTGAAGCGGTATATGGACAAAAGCCATCTTCAGTTCTCTCATACTCACCTGGTGTCTCGAAGGTCTAGGCAGTTGACTAAACGCTTACAGTTTGAGAGGCTATTCTCCGTACCCTCAAAGAGAATTTGGTCATGGCACAAAATCGCATGAAGCAACAACTAGATCAAAGTCGCTATGAACTTCAATTTTCAGAAGGGGATCATGTGTTTCTTCGACTGCAACCTTACAAGCAAAATTCCCTCAAGGCCGAGCATTGTCAGAAGCTAGCACCCAAATTTTATGGTCCTTATACCGTTCTCAAGCGTGTGGGACAGGTGGCCTATCAGTTAGCTTTTCCCAATCATTCTAAGCTACATCATGTTTTTCATGTTTCATGCTTAAAAAAGGTGATTGGAACTAAGTGACAAATTCAAACCAACCTTCCCGAGTTAGTCGAAGAAGGATCCATTTGGTTACAACCACAAGCAGTTTTGGACCAACGTGAGCGTCGCCTGTGTAAGAGAACCATAAAGGAAGTGTTAGTCTAATGGAAATATACAACTCCAACAGATGCCACTTGGGAACCAACTACTATTCTAGAGCAATTTACACATCTCAAGCCTTGAGGACAAGGCTGTTTTTAAGGGGGCAGACATGTTAGGGTCCTAATCTGCACATAGGTAGAGCAATATATTCAGATGTAATAAAGGTCAATATTAATAAGGCATTTCAATAAAATAGAATAAGTCGAATGTAAGAAGACCTAAGAGAAGCTTCCGCTTCTAGAAGGATCTTCTTCTAGATGCTTCTTTTGATAGACATATTTAGTATAAATAGGAGTCGAGGGTATGAGAACCCTAGCTTGGATATTATTGTAAT
>SNQJ01S0055000.1:48286-64985 GCA_010110895.2 Picea sitchensis | reverse complement strand
ATGCCTTACTAAATTCATCAAAGTTACTCTTCATTAAAGGCTCCTCATTTTGCCTCTGCGCGAAATAAATGGTGTAGAATCTGGAAGAAATTTACTTGAGCTTATAGCCAAAATCAATTCCTAAATAGAACAAAAATCATATCATTTACTTTCCCAAGGTCAATATTGTTCACAGGAATGATTGAACCAAGTGAGGGTTTGGTTTTCGAATAAGGAGAGGGTGTGGTTGAGCGACCTCATTAGCATTAAGGATTTCACTTCTTATATACACACATGAATTTTTCTAGTCATGAATTTTGGAAGCAAGTGGATTGGAATTTCTCTATAATAAGCCCAAAGGGATTTCTCTGTAAATTTTTCTGATTCAGGGAATCATTCATTAGATTCACCTCTTGTTTATGTAGAGCCTTGTTTTCCTTCATATTTTCTGTCTTAAGCTTCTTATACTTTCACAACTATTCTCTTCTCACTATTTGAATGAAATTGAAGACAACAATTTGGTACGACCACCATTGTTGTGAACTGATTAAAGTGATCTCATATTATAATGTTGCAAATCATTTTATATATTTATTCAAAGAATAATACAAGGAAGACTTTGGTTCAATCCTGTATTAAAACTATTTATGTTCTTGCATAAAATATTTGTGCAGTGTCATAGAGTACAATGAAGGAGTTTTTGGATTATTTCAACTCCTTCATGTATATTTGGATATATATTTTAATATTGTTCTACAATTTACAATATAGTGTTTATTTTATTGTATTAATTGTCTAATGCCCAATAACATCATTCTTTCTTCATCTCAATCTCACAGGGACGTCCTTACTCACTGCTAGGCCTGAGATTTATTGTTCTCCTCCTTTTCTTTCACCTATCATTACGAACTATTGTGATATGTTGAATGAGACTTCGTGCCCAATGGAAAGGCCTTTGGTATGAGAGGTTTACATGTATTTTAATGACAGTCACCTGCCTTTTCCTTCAATCATTTTACTATGTTCTTGGTTATGTTGAATCTGGAATTTATCTTTTGAGCTTAAACATGGTTAGTTGTTATTCATTGACAATGGAAATTCAACTCTTTTGAATTTGATGAGAGAGCCCCTTCTAGTCCAAGAGCCAACTTGTGGCCTAAAGTAGGTTTTCATATGTCTTAGCATAGTTCCTCTGCAACCAAGAACATATTAAGGTTACAACAGAGAGATTGGACAAAATCTAGAGAAGTTGGAAGGGTTGACTTCTTTGGGGATTAAAGCCAAAAAGGTTGAGTTGATACTTCCACCCATTTTGTAATACTTATGAACATACCTTATCATTATTAGGAGGTATTTTTGGATTGAGTCCCAACATGAATGATAGAAGATGATAGTGAACCCATCAAGCCTTGGAGCTTTGTTTGGGTTCAAATCCCATATGAGTTTTTGAACCTCTTCTATCTTTATTTCTTGCATTAGTTTTTCATTGTTAGTTTGAGAAATGGACAGTGAAATATGTTCCAACATCTCAGTCTGTTCTTGAGAATTTGCTTGTTCTTCCACTGTGTATAACCCTTGAAAATGAAGAGATTCCACCTCCTTTACCTTGTCATAGGAGCTTAATGTTTCTCCATTATTATTTTTTATTGCTATCAATGTGTTCCTCATCACCCTGGCTTTGGCTTGCTTCTAAAAAAATGAGGTGTTTCTTTCTCTAGCTTGCAACCATAGAATTATAGACTTGAGACACCATGTAATTTCCTCATCTCTTATGGTTTTGAAAGGCTAATTTTTCTTCCTCCAAGAATTTGGTTGTGACTTGCTCCACTTCTGTTATATCCAAGAAATATGCAATAACATATAATGAAATCCAACCAGTCTAGACTTCTATGCATGCATCAAATAAATCAATAAATCAATAAATCAAGAAAGACAAGAGAACACTTAACCATATGGATGATCTTTCCTCAGGACCCATAGGGTCCCGACTAAAGATCAATACCATAAACCACTCACACTCTCTCACATGCTCTTGCACACTAAAGGGCCTCCTTCACCTCTATTATATATTAGAGAGTGAAAGGAGAACAATTCCCAAAATGCATATGGGATAAACCCTTTTTACCATATAGAGAGTTATTGAAGAACAAAATTACAAAATGCCATAGCCATGAAATCTAAGACCACTAGGAAATCATTAACACATTCTAACATTCCCCCTTAATGATGAATAGAGGGATATACTCATAGTTGGATTTGTGTTACATGTGAATATGAGATCTCACAAGTCTAAGGATGCCTCATTGTGTGTACAAATCCATCACGATGATAGGCTATACAATGGTAAATGTGTCTGATGCCTCATTGTGTGTACAAATGACTCATGATGATATGATATACAACGGTAAATGTGGCCACTAGAAAAACATTAGATGATGGTTGTAATCTGAAGATGAATATGGAATTAAATTACATTCCCCCTTAATGAAAACTTCAATAATTTAGAATAACTGGCGAACATAGATGCAAACTTTGTCGATGTCAAGAATAAGTTGCTAAGAGGAACAATGTAGAAAACCATCCATGAGTTGCAACTAGATCCTCAATAAGGTGCACATAGAAGACACTTGCTACCATCAATAACTAATGCAACATGACTAGCAACCAGGTCCTCCATAAGGTGCAAGTAGAAAACACTTGCTACTTTCAAGAACTAATGCAGAATGACTAGCAATGACAACATTGATATGCTCATGATGAAGTGCCAAACAACTCAAGATAAATAAGTAATCTGTAGAACCAATTTGTCTCCAAAATCTTCATACACACAACTGAGGAACATGTGAAGCAAGGAGAGAGAAAACTGCAAGAAGGAACCTCCAAGAGCAATGACATGAATCATCAGGGCATGTCAACAATGTGTCAAATAAAAATCTCTCCAAGAATACATGATCTCACAATGATCTCACATGCTGCTGCAAACAATGATCCAATGCTTTGGGTGCACAATGATCCAATATCCAAGCCATGTCATGGATATGAGTGTATAAAGGATGCTACAAAAGTAGATCTGAAATCCACGAGCAACGACGCCCTCAAACAAGAAATGAACCCTGATATGATCCATGAGCACCATATCTACAAGATGATTTAGAACTCCACTGTGTGTAAAAGGAAAACATCTGTGCTGCATATATGAAAGTATACGTAGCAATCTGAGTGTGTAGACTGCAGATCTACGTGTATGAGATATAGATATGAATGTGTAGGTTGTAGATCTATAGTAAAAATGAGAAAACAAGATCCCATGTCCTCAAGAACAACCCAGCGAATGCAAACAACCACTGATCCAATGAATACTCAACCAGATTTGCAAACCCTTTGTGAAGAAATTCAAAAGCTGTATCAAAACCTCCATGAAGAACCCCAAATAGTCAGATGCTGCAATAAAACCCTCTTTGCCAAAACGTGGTCGTAAGTTGCAACTAAGGCTTATTTCCTCCATTGATAAAAGGAACCAACAATAAAGGTCTCGAAACACAAAAAGAGAGAGCACCTAGTGGAAATTGAGGTAGTACGGTGTGTGTGGAATCCAAGTCAAGGTTGTACGAACTTGGCCGTATGCACAAGAAGGAAAATCACTACTGAAACCTTCAGATATGAGTGAAGTTGCTCAAAAAAATCCTTAGATCAGAGTTAAATTGCTGTTAAAAATGAGGATTTGGGTTACATTATTGATAAAACCCTCAAATCTTCTCTCTTGCAAGCAAATCGCCCCCCCAACAATAAAATATGCCCTTTGAAAAGCAGATCAGCGATCCTAAGAGACAAATCGGTCCTTTCAACAAACAAATCTCCCTTCTAAACAAATAACGTGGTCGTACGCTGAAGAGTGAAGCAAAAATGACCCTATAATAAGGAAATTGACTATTGTATAGCTAAGAAATGTGCCCCCCACTCAGAAAGAGGCCCTTAAATAGCAGATTGGCCCTCAAAGAGACAAATCACTATAGTAAAATCCTCAGATTGAGATAAATCGTTGCTAAAACCCATGGTTAAGTAAAATCACCGAAAATGAGGAAAATGCAGTTGCGTAGTGTCAAATTGGAGAGGAAAATGCCCTTACACCTATAAATTTGAGTGAAACACGGTTTGCCTATGAGCAAATGTACTAATTAAACATGATCATAAAAAAAAAAACATTATCTGTACAGTCTGTACGATGATGGAGAGGTGAGGAAGGAGGATGGTTTTGTAGCTGGTGGAAAAACGAACCCAAATATTCACTCAAAATGGCCTCCCGAATCAAAATTCTTTAGCTTCAAAAGAAAATATAGGCTTGGTAAAAAAAAGGCTTGGTAAACCACCAAACCTAAAAATTTGCCCAAAAAATTTTGTTGGCACAGGGGCAGACCCAAGGTTCACTCCAAGAGCGCACCAACAAGCCCTAGCTACTGGCCCTTTCGGCAACACCTGCGAAGCAGATGTAGTCTCACCCGAAGCAGCTAAGAGGAGGGTTGCAGGACATAGATGTCTACAACCAGGGGAATATCAAGTGGAACTAATACAACAATAATGCAACATTCATATATCTCTTATCAACTAGATCTACTCCGCGCAACAATAAATCTAATCTAACACAATAATGCAAATAACAGTATAACAATGACAGAGATCTAGGCATCAATCACACATATGACACAAAATATACGTGGTTCACCCTCTCTCTAAGGCTACGTCCACAGAACTGTGCTTATGATATATTAAGATAAAGCTTACAGTTCTGATTTGCGCTCTTAGTCAACAAATCTTCTCTCTCTTCTCTCTGTCTCCCACCTTCCTGCGCACCCAGCTGCAGGATTTGATCTTCGCACCCAACTGAAGATCTTACAATATCAGAAGGCTCTCACTCTCAGCACTCCTCTCTCTCATAGTACAATAATCTCTCAGCCAACAACAATCAATATCAATACCTTGCACTAGTACTACCCCGACCTAGGTCCTCTCAACATCTATTTATACATTATAGCCCCTCACCGACAACCTTAGGTTGAAACCTAGGTGTCAAAACCCTAGTTACCCAAAACCCTAGGGGTCTAAAACCCTAGTTCAACTTGACCCATCTTTTCAGGGCTTCGCCATCCTATCTTTCCTCCCCTTTTCGCGCGGTGCTCCAAAGAATCCAATGATGGCTTTCTCTGCTTGCTGAGTTGTCCTTGATCCATCTTCCTTGTTGATCTGTCATCCTCGATCTCCTCATCCAATGGCTTGCTTTTCCGTGATTCGCTTCGGCTTTTCTGCTCTTTTGTTTACTTCGACCCAGTGACAGTCACTGTGTCTCCCGCGTAGTATGCGTTTGACCTTTTCTTTCTCGATCTTCGCTTCCTTCCATAACCAAGGGCCAACACTAGGCTAGGAGAATTAATTTAGATTTGGGAAAACATAAGCCATTTTTGACGAACCAATAGTTGGTCTTGACTGATTGCTCAATTCTGGAGATAATGGTGAGGTCATATTTGCAGAAAAAAGCTCAGAAAAGGCTAGTTCTACTCAAATCCAATGAAAAACAAAGTGGTTGTCTACATAAAAAATAATTTGTGCAAGGATAAAGCTCAATAACTGACTTTGATACCATGTTAGATCCAAGAAATATGCAAAATTTAACTGGTCTAAAATCCTATGCATGCATAAATAAATCAGTAAATCAAGAAAGACAAGATAACACTTAACCATATGGATGATCTGGCCTTAAGACCCATAGGGTCCCAACAAAATATCAATACCATAAACTACTCACACTCTTGCACACTAAAGGACCTCCTTCACCTCTATTATATATGAGAGAGTGAAAGGAGAAAAATTCCCATAATGCATGTGGGATAAACCCTTTTTACAATATAGAGAGTTAATGAAGAATAACATTACAAAATTCCATAGCCATGTAATCTAAAACCACTAGGAAATCATTAAAACATTCTAACAACTTCCATCTTTGCTCGAATAGATTGCACTGTATCTTTAGCCTGACATACTATTTTGTGAGAGGTATTGTGATTTTGTTTATCCCAATCCTTGAGGGCTATCTTGGTCATCCTTATTTTTGTTCCCAAATGAATGTAAGAGAGCCTTTGATCCATGTATGCCATACACTAGAGATGATGTCTATAGTTGTGGGATATTAGAGACACAATGGGTTGAATCAGAATGGAAGAGGTCCATCCATCATTGGGTTGAGTCAGAATGGAAGAGGTCTGTTAGCACTAGAAGTCACCTCCTGATTGCAGGGAAGGTAAGCCCAATACCCATTAGTTTGTATGTCACAATGAATAATTTTAAAGAGGTCGAATGGGCGTAGACTCAGGATAATATCGTTTTAACTCAGAAAATTGGACCAACATGCACCAACAAATGAGGTATTGATTCAACTTCAATCAGTAAGTTGTAGTAAAGGTGAGTAGGAGGAAGAACTGGTGAGGAGAATGTAGAGGTATTCTATGGACATCCGGTCTTCCAACAGCCTAAGGAAGAAAAACTCAGAAAACAAGATCTTCTTGGATTCGAGGTTTTAGGAAACTGAAGAGCGTTAAAAATAGAACTGTGATCAAACATACATCACAATACAACTATAACAATCCATGTGAATCCTTCAATCATGGACACTTTAGTATCAGAGGAAAAATAAGATGGAAATAGAAGCCGAATTTCATTAAACAATAAGTCTCAAATAAAGTTACATAACCAGAAGAACCAGAGCTTCATAAAAAAATTACAATACGGGAGCCTAGCTCAACCATCGACCATTACAAAATATCAAAATGACTCCTATATACTCAAAAACAAATTCACCACTACCAGTAGAGGCGTGCTCGAGCTACCACATTAACGTTTTCAGTCGACGCCTGCTCTGTCAGATTGTGTAGGCCTCCTCATGTTAGACGTAAGCCAGGCACAGTTATGTGCTTTACAGGAAAATCTGTCCATAAGGAAGCTTTAGATTGACAGTCTACCTTTACGACCGCTCTCTACATGTTTTCCATTTATGGGGTGAGACGAGGTCTCAACCGCCGCCTCACTTCATTAGCTTCCTTTTCTCGAGATTGAAACGCGGCTTAATGCCCAGGAGGTGGCCACATGCTGCTCTTAGATAGGACGCTATATAAACACGTGATTATGGGGCCGCTCAAAGGTGGTTTGGGATCACACCACTTTTGAGCCTGCAATCCACCGCCTTCTTCCACATATCACTTTCACCAAACCACGGTTTCA
Source organism: Picea sitchensis (assembly GCA_010110895.2). Taxonomy (NCBI): domain Eukaryota; kingdom Viridiplantae; phylum Streptophyta; class Pinopsida; order Pinales; family Pinaceae; genus Picea; species Picea sitchensis. Next base: position 57,740 of record SNQJ01S0055000.1, on the reverse strand, counting down.
ATTTTGGGACCGCTCAATAATTTAATCGATCGAGCAAGTTGCGTCCCCTCAATGAAGCATGGCTGTTGATCTGGGCGCGGTCTGCGATCTAGGCGCACCTGCTAGATTTAGCCCTACTTCCAAGCTTAATCGCCCGCCAACTTTAGAATCCACCAAATTGTGCCCTGGGGGGGAATGCCACTTTTGAGGTTGAACATTAATACCTCCCAGAGTGACAGATCTGATGATGCGTGGCATTCTGGATTCAGATGGCCGAGATATACTTCAAGACTTCGGCACTTTTCATGGCGCTATACTTCATGCAATTCTGAAACTCTGAATACCCAGGGGCCGCTAATATGATCCTCACAGGGGATCTCCATCATCGCAAAACTGAGCCCGTATGTTTGTATTTTAAGCCCAAAATGAGTTGGTCTGCATGCTGCGCTCAGACGCTTCCTGTGTAGACCATGAACTTGGACAACTTTCTTCCATTGAAAACTATATGTGATAACATTTGGCTCCACATGGGATAACATGCTCCCTGTGAGCTACCAAGAACAAGTAGTTCCAGTCGCCTTCTGTATTCGGCTATGGAGTCATGCTCAAAAAATATATTGCTGAGGATTAAAGGCCGACAAGCACTCTGTCCTAAAAATGAAAGAAAAATGCATGGGCTCCAGGAGGATCTTATTTATGTACATTCCTAGACTAATTGATTTTTACATGGTGCTAGGTGAAAGTAAATTTCCACCATAGCCACCCAGACTATATGGTAATATGATCCTTCTCTTTACTGCAAATGATCCACAAAAGGCTAAGGAAGTATGACAACAAAACAAGGACATGGATTGGAGCACTGACTATATTCCCAAATGATGATAAGGTGAATAAATCTGCAGGCTCCAATGCTTTTGGAAAACACAACTCCATATATAATCCCACAGGGTCACAAAATTTATAATCAGGGGAACTCAACTGGTAAGGAATTAACTCTTGTCCTTTATTTCGTCTCACCCGTCGTTTGATGTTCTCAGAGTGCACACATGGGTGGAGAACTGATGCAGGCTGGCTGATACGAGGTGATACCTACTCAATTACAGGTTCTGGACATAAGATAAACTACCCACTAAGCTCCTCCTTTACATGCTGCTCTGTGTTTTCTGCGATTCTAGGATAGTTGATTTCCACCCAATGCTTTTCCTTAATTAATAAAGGAAAAGGATCTATAGTGTGGTCTTGGAAATATTTCATAACACCATACTCGCCTGTGAGCATTGGTGAAGTAATGCAATTTGAAAATTTCATAAAATATGAAATGTATGACTCCATGTATATGGCCATAGGATCATGAATAATGTGACATAATCCTGGCTTCTTTAGAAGACCAGGCTGCTCCTTTGTGAAATTCTCTTTGCTTGCAAATAAATTCCCTCCTTGTTCTTTGAAACCAACTCTTGATCATCAACAATTGCCATCTCTTCTTCATAAGAATGGTCACAAGATAAAGGTGCAACGAGATTTAGAACATCATAACTATGATCAACCAAGAACATACAATTATATATGCAATCAACCACTGCTACATGCTCAAAATGTTCTAGAAAATGATCATAAGATTGATATGCATTCTTTCCCATAGAAAAATCTGCAAATGTTGAAGAACCTGATTCCAACTGTGAATCATACCTACTTCCTTGTTGTTGTTCCAGATATGATTCATATTCACTATCTTCTTGCTCAGAATCTGAAACAGATTGACAGTCTTCTTTCTCATGTACATGAAATTTTTTGAGATATGCATGCCTATGAACCCACTTGCTAGCCTTGATATTCTCTTCGACCTCTACAACATCTTCAAACATATGTCTTAACGATGAATATTTCCTTTCTCTCAGGAGAAGGACAAGCTCTGTATGTTGAGCCATGAAATAGTACACAATGGCAGAAGTCTCTGTGGTCTGATCTCCACAGGCATACTATGATAAACATTGTAAAACCTTCTGTTGAAGACAACCAAGGCTTACTCTTCCCCTCTCCTCAAGGCATTAAACTTAAACTAGCATTGATCAAGGGATTTGTTCTCACCCTAACACTTTAAAAAAACATGGCATAGCTTGGTCGAGGAACCAATAGAACTGTCCTCCATAAATCTAAATCACACAGCAACATCTCCAGACAGGGAATGTGAGAATAGCATCATGGTAACATCATCATGAACGATCTCAAACTGATCAATAATGTTCTCAAAGGCCCGCAAGTGCCTCTCAACTATAACATTATCCTCCCCAGAAAACTGAGGAAGATACTCAAAGGAATAAGGAGGATAGGGATGCAGGTGATGTGGCAGACTTAGAGGCTTAAACATCCTGTCTCTAATATTAGCTTGAAAACTTGTGGGTTGAATATGGGATTCAACAAGGGGATGGGGAGGTTCATCAGAAACAACAGGAGGTAATGAGATCTGAGAAGGCTGTGAATCATTTTCAACCTCCTCAAGGCTACAAGGGTGATCAATTTCGAGAGGAGATGCAATACAGATCTCAATTTTATGAATAGGCTGAGGTGAAGACACATGATCGACATCTACAACACAAGAAGAAGGCATGTATTCTTCTTCCAAGGATGGATGAATGAAGGAAGGCTTATTGTCATATGAATATACAAAGCAGAGGATAATCCTCTTTATATGTGAAGGGAAAGAGAGAAATGAGCTGATAAAGAAGAACAAGAGTTCATGAAGAAACACCATAGACTGATACTTGGTATTTCCCTTCGGTATGGTCATTTTTCTGTAAACAGGATCCTTCCCATTGGAGTCTTTGATGGTGGAGTCGCTAGGTGTAAGATGTAATCTTCAATGGTTCTGATATCTGATGCACCTTCAGAATCAAAAGCTCTTTATCATTCTCCCAGGGAAGATATCTTCACTTTCGTCCCCGACAACGGTGCCAAAAATGATAGCACTGGAAGTCACCTCCTTATTGCAGGGGGGGTAACCCCAGTACCCATCAGTTTGTATGTCACAATGAATATTTTAAAGAGTTCGAATGGGCGCAGACTCAGGATAATATTGTTTTAACTCAGAAAACTAGACCATCATGCACCAACAAATGAGGTCTTGATTCAACTTTAGTCAGTAAGTTGTAGTAAAGGTGAGTAGGAGGAAGAACTAGTGAGGAGAATGTAGAGGTCTGCTATGGACATCTGGTCTTCTAGCAACCTAAGGAAGAAAAACTCAGAAAACAAGATCCTCTTAGATTCGAGGTTTCAGGAAATTGAAGAGCGTTAAAAACAGAACTGCGATCAAACATACATCACAATACAACTATAACAATCCATGTGAATCCTTCAATCATGGACACTTCAGTATCAGAGGCAAAATAAGATGGAAATAGAAGATGAATTTCATTAAACAAGAAGTCTCAAATCAAGTTACATAACCAGAAGAACCAGAGCTTCATTAAAACTTTACAATACGGGAGCCTAGCTCAACCATCGACCATTACAAAATATCAAAATGACTCCTATATACTCAAAACAAAATTTGCCACTACCAGCAGAGGCATGATCGAGCTACCACATTAACGTTTTCAGTCGGCGCCTGCTCTGTCAGATTGTGTAGGCCTCCTCATGTCATATGCGAGCCAGGCGTAGTTATGTGCTTTATAGGAAAATTTGTCCATAAGGAAGCTTTGGATTGAGAGTCTGCCTTTACGATTGCTCTTTGCATGTTTTCCATTTATGGGGTGACACGAGGTCTCAACTGCCACCTCACTTCATTAGATTCCTTTTCTCGGGATTGAAACATGTCTTAATGCCCAGGGGGCAGCCACATGCTGCTCTTGGATAGGATGATATATAAACATGCGATTGTGGGGCTGCTCAAAGGTGGTTCGGGTTCACACCACTTTTGAGCCCGTAATCCACCGCCTTCTGCCATGTATCACTTTTGCCAAACCACGGTTTCAATTGCGGGACCGCTCAATAATTTTATTGATCAAGCAAGTTGTGTCCCCGCAATGAAGCATGGTTGTTAATCTGGACGCGGTCTACGATCTGGGCACACCTGCTAGATTAAGCGTTACCGCCAAGCTTAACCTCCCACCAAATTTAGAATCTGCCAAATTGTGCCCTGGGGGGGACGCTAATTTTGACGTTGAACAATAATACATCCTGGAGTGACAGATCTAATGATGCGTGGTAGTCTGGATTTGGATGGCTGAGATCTACTTCGGGACTTCGGGACTTTGGAGCTTTTCATGGTGCTATACTTCGTGCAATTCTAAAACTCTGAATACCCGGGGGCTGCTAATCTGATCCTCATAGGGGATCTCCACCGTTGCAAAACTGAGCCCACCTGTTTGTATTTTAAGCCCGAAATGAGATGCTCTGCATGCTGCACTCGGACGCTTCCTGTGCATACTATGAACTTGGACGACCTGCTACCCATGACAACTATATGTGATAACAAGGTTCATCCATCATTGGGAACTTTCTGGAATCCAATAGATATAGGCCTGTGATCCGAGGACGTGCAGGCTATTATGATAGAGGAGATTAAAAAGGGGCTTCCAATTGAGAATTATATCTGATCTGACAACTATATGACTTGAACTTGTCCTTCTATTTTTCTAAGTAAAAATACCTTTCTTTGGCTTGACGTCTATCATTCTTCCCTCTAAGATGGAGTGCTCAAACCTTTCCCTAAACAAATATCTTACAATATTGCCTCCTTTTTATTCATTTTGTTGTAAAATGGTATTGAAGTCCCCTGCCATGATATTGTTGGACCAATAAGCTCGATCACACAGGGCTACCAAGGAATTCTAACAATCCATTTTTTTCTAGTAATTGATTGGCATATAAACATTCACTATATTATATATATTTTTAGATTGCCTATGTGCGAGTCTTGTTAGTATCCAAAGTTGATTTCTAACACTTGAAATGAGATTTCATTATTCCATAGTGTGCATATACCACCATAAGCTCCCCTGGCATTAACTACCACCCTGTCACTTATTTTCCAATTTCTGGGGCTTCTGTTCTCCAAGCTTAGTTTCCTGGAGAAGCAGTATTGAAAATTTTTCTACTTTCAATAGGTCCATTATGGAATCAATTTTTTCCTTGCTTCCTAATCCTTTACAAGTCCAATAAACTATCTTTTTTTATCATTTTTTTAATAGATTTGCGGGAGCCCACTATTCGAGGTAGTTGAACACTTTACGTCTTTGGAGGCTTTGGCCCCATTCCATAGTTTTCAGGATTTGATTTTTGCCCAAGCATTTTTCTTGTTCAACCTTAGTTTCCATCCTATATTTGTGAGGATTTCTCCATCGTTTCCCTGTATGCTTCTCAATAAGGGGTCCTTCTTCAATTTCTTCCACATATTATGCTGGATTTTCGGCATTAAGATGAGGGCGGTCAAGTCCCAATTCATGCATGGACTGGGAGGGGGAATGTACTGAAAATCCCTTCATTTTATGTGGGTATTGATTTTGAACCATCGAGGATGTTTGATTCATATGAAATGGGGAGAGGAAACCCAAATGGTATTCCTTCTAATTATGAGGGAATAACTACCTATTCCAGATTAGTTTCTTCTTGATGAAAAATTACATACCCGTTTCTTGTAGGAATTACCTCTCTTCCTTGTTTTCCTTGTATGGATGGATTGTTGTTGTTCCTATATGAATCAATTCCTTTTTTTGGCATGAGGAGGTAGAGTGGATCCTTTAGGATTTGAAGGAGCAATTCCTATAGAGATTTATTTGGATGTCGTTGATGGTCCAAATTGACGTTTTCCATTCTTTTTCTTTTTGCTAGTTTGCCATTGTTTCCCTGAATTCACTACCTCTATTTCTTCTTGTTCTTTTTTAGGGAAGTTCTTAGCAAAAGTTCCATACTCATGACAATAGTTGCTCGTAATCGACCTGCTATAGGTATTTCTAGTCTTCAAAGGATAACAAGATGGATTCTGGCAATCTATTTTCAAGATATAACTCTACATAGATTCTTGCACAAGCAAACATTTGATCCTTGGACATTGTATTGTCAATATATTTCCCTAGAAAATTACCAATAAATCTAATAATGGTCTCATTTCAACAATGCAGTGGGATATGAGGGATTCAGAAACAAACAAGTACTATAGAAGGGATCACATTTTCAGGGTTAAAATCAGGTGACCATTGATTTAGATATATACCTCTAGTTTCGTAGAAGTAGGGGCCACTTCAGAAGATACAATCCCAATCTTCTTTGTTTTCAAATAGAAACACTTAAAACCCTCTTCCAGAAAAATGAGACAGTGGACTCCTTTGATTAGTGGTTCCCAGTTCCTTTGCAACCAAATCTCCATAACTCTCAGGGAAGGCTAGAGTCTAGTAAATTTCCCTATCAATCCTCTATTGGAGAGGTTCATAGTCATGTGCCACGAAAGAAGGGGCAGTGGAATTTCAAGTGTTGCTTCAGATTTCTTAACAAAACGAGTAGGTGTTGACTTTTACGTGGTTCCTAGATTAGCTACAAGTTGCTTGAAGACCCCAACATTTGAGATAGGGGGAGAGATCCCACCTCCCTCGAGGGTATCTACCATAACTTCAGTCAGAACCACAAGAGAGGATAGGGTTTAGCGGAGCGGCTCGATCGGTTTATTCATAGTGATTTAACATACAAAGGAAATTCAAATTCATGAATTCATGCATCTAATTAATGCAACAAATCAAGCAAGCATAACTTTGCAAGGGAATTCAATATTGAAATACTCATTTTCCAATTAGGAGATTAGCATTGTTTGAATGTAAGTATAATTTTCCAATTAATCTTTTGGTGTAGTTATCAGACCTCTTTCCTTCTTTCTCAACCATTTGTATGCAAGGGATTCAATTTATTAGTCAAATGGTTTTATGGTTTCATTGGAAGTATGCTTTCACTTAGAGAGAGTGGTTGAATGGATAAGAATAGGAGAACTTGTATATAAATAAGCTTATCATAATCATTTATTTCATTATGTTAGTTCAGTTTGCAGTAGAACAGTTGTTTCCACTCTGCATATAGATCATTTGTTTTAGTAGTTAGTGAATGAAGTAGGGTTTTAGAGCGAAGAAAAATATGATTTTAGAGATTTTGCTTCAGGATACAGGTTCAAATTTCACAGATTATCAGAGATGGATAGAGATAGGTTTCAAGAAATGGACAAGGCACCTAGTATACAGTTATTTAGTGCCTTGTAGGGAGATACTATCCCCAGATGGAGCCTAATGTTGTAACACAAATTGACTTTGTCAAAATTTTCGGTATTTTGAATTTTTTTGCAAAAATATGCATATTTTTGGTTATCCTAAGATTTCAATCCTAGTTCCAAGTTTCAGATTTTGACTTTGAGAAGTTATGCTTAATATTTCTTTCAAAGTTGAATGTTTATGCTTTCCTAGTGTGTTGAAATTCTCATGCATATAAGTAGGTCACGATGTCTATACACAAAAAATACATATTGTTTTCTAGATGGATATGAAGTGAATGATCCTTCACTTGATGATATTTGGCATGTTTTGAACCCAAAATGGATGATGCAGGTTTTCCAAATTCACAAAATATTGGGTAACTATTCCAAGTGTCAAGATTGTGTGCAAATTCCCAAGTCAAATGCCAAGTCATAAGTCACGCAAGCACTCACGATGAAGAATATTATGCATCAATATTAATGGTCTCAATTGATTTCATCCCCCCCAATATGCACAATGTTTAATAAGGGGGAGGAAAACCATGGTTTCCAATGAGTGGTACGTGTAGAAAACATGATGAATTTGGGCCGCCTTTCCGACGGTTTAAAAAAAAACTAAAGGATCCCCCCAAAAACAACCAATGAAATGTCAGTTGACAGATGGTAACAAATGGTTATCATATGGACACGATGGAAATTTATAGTGGTCAATGTGGTTGGGTCTCTGATGGAAGGGAAAAGAGATGCAACCCTGTCGATCCAATCTCCTCCATCCAAATGCCTTACTAAATTCATCAAAGTTACTCTTCATTAAAGGCTCCTCATTTTGCCTCTACGCGAAATAAATGGTGTAGAATCTGGAAGAAATTTACTTGAGCTTATAGCCAAAATCAATTCCTAAAAAGAACAAAAATCATATCATTTACTTTCCCGCGGTCAATATTGTTCACAGGAATGATTGAACCAAGTGAGGGTTTGGTTTTAGAATAAAATGTAGAACATGAATGGAAGGAATCAGTCAACTTGAATTTCTTAATTCTTCGGAGTGTGTGGCACCAAATACATATGGAGAATTTTATACAATATTTTTTTTTGTGTTATTAGACAAAATTGGGCAGTGCATCTGCCATAGGTGTCCAGCCTTTAAAAGATGCCCTTATCTTCATACTATTATTAAAAATTAGTTTCATCATTCCAGGAAACATTTCAACATTCAAATATTATAAAGGAAAAGATTGAAGAAAAAGAGAAAGAGGTTAGAAGGTTAGGGATTCTAGCAACAAGTGGACTGGAATTTCTCTTTAATAAGTCCAAAGGGATTTATTTATAAATTTTTCTGATTGAGGGAATCATTCATTAGATTCACCTCTTGTTTATGTAGAGCCCTGTTGTCCTTCATATTTTCTGTGTTAAGATTCTTATACTTTCATAACTATTCTCTTCTCACTATTTGAATGAAATTGAAGAAAACGATTTGGTACGACCACCATTGTTGTGAAATGATTAAAGTGATCCGATATTGTAATGTTGCAAATAATTTTATATATTTATTCAAAGAATAATAAAAGGCATACTTTGGTTCAATCTTGTCCTGAAACTATTTATGTTCTTGCATAAAATATTTGTGCAGTGTCACATAGTACAATGAAGGAATTTTTGGATTATTTCAACTCTGTCATGTATATTTGGATAGATATTTTAATGTTATTATGAAACTTACAATATACTATTGATTTTATTGGATTCATTGTCTAATGCTTAGTAACATCACTCTTTATTCATCTCAACCTCACAGGGACTTACTTACTCATTGCTGGGCCTGAGATTTATTGTTCTCCTCCTTTTCTTTCACCTATCATTACCGACTATTGTGCTTTGTTGAAAGAGACTCCATGCCCAATGGAAAGGCCTTTGGTCTGAGAGGTTTACATGTCTTTTTAATGATAGTCACGTGCATTTTCCTTCAATCCTTTTATTCTATTCTTAGTTATGTTGAATCTGGCATTTATCTTATGAGCTTAAACATTGCTAGTTGATATTCATTAACAATGGAAAGTCGACTCTTTTGAATTTGATTAGGGATCCCCCTCTAGTCCAAGAGACAACTTGTGTCCTAAAGTAGGTTTTCATATGTCTTGGCATAGTTCCTTTGCAACCAAGAACATATTGTTAAATTTTTAATTAAATAAAGTACCAAGGCACGTGTTTCTCATCCCTAGGCGCCTAAGGGGTGAGAAAGTGCCTAAT
>SNQJ01S0055000.1:20389-46597 GCA_010110895.2 Picea sitchensis | reverse complement strand
AAGTGCCTAATGTGGGCCCTAGTCATTTAATTTGTGAGATGCAAATTAAAAGGTGACTTTATGACTTTAGTGAGGGTGAGTGAAGAGACATCAAATCTCAGCCATTCATCTAATCCAATCTCAACCATTGGATTAAGAGACCCCTCACCTACCTCATGAGGTCGATTAGGGTAGGAGGGTGCACCCTAGCTAGGGTTATTGTTGATTCATTTTTGAGAGAGCAAGAGAGAGAGAATTTTAGAGCAGCAAGAGAGAAGCCATTTTTGAGAGCTAGGGAAGGCATCCCAAGGCAACAAACTAGCACATAAATCAAGGTAGCAAGGACAACATTGAAGGCAGGCCGTACTGTACAGATTGAGCAGGCCGTACAACAAGAAGAGAAGGCACATAAATAGAGGCAAGGTACAGTTCAACAGAAAAGGCCATACTGTACGGATTTTTGAATTCTGTACAACAAGAAAAAGGGCATGAAAACTGAGGCAGAAGGTACAATCCGTACTGTATAGATTCCGTACAGTTTGTACGACTGTTATTGTGGCACATATTTCGAGAAGAAATAAATGTGCTATTTTCTAGAAGTTTTGGCACATTTCCCAAGGTGGCTGTACAACATTTATTGCTCTATTTTGGGCTGAGGCAGTTGGCATGAATTTCAAGGTGACCGTACAGTAGTTTGGAGGCACAAAAATCAAGGAGCAAACCTGCAATTTATTGCAGAAAATTCTGGGAAGAATTTTGAGGAGTTTGACTCATTTTCCTGTTTGAAGATTTGGTACGGTTGTCAAGATAAGTTTGTCATTTAAATTTCTGAAGATGAATATGCTATAACAGAATTCTCTGAAGCTCCTAAATAATAAAAATCTCCCTCTCTCACTGGTTTTCCCCTTGTGGGTTTTTCCAGGGTCAAAGTTAGACTGAAAATATCCATGTCTATATTTTCTGAGTTTTTATATGCTACTGATATTTTATATCTGCGTTATAAACGATGTTCAGAATCCTCATGTTTCAGTTCTGAAGTTTATTTTCTGACAAGTTTTTATATGTTGATATAAAACTGGGTTTGGGCATTTAACATTGGCTGAAAAATCAACGAGACTGAAACTGGGTTGGGGTCTGAAAAATTTACACATTTTAAGGTTACAACATAGAGATTGGATGAAATTTAGAGAAGTTGGAAGGGTTGACTTCTTTGGGGATTAAATCGAGAAAGGTTGAGTTGATATTTCCACCCATTATGCTTATGGACATACCTTATCATTCTTAGGAGGTACTTTTGGATTTAATCCCAACATGAACGATAGAAGTTGATAGTGAACCCATCAGGCCCTAGAGCTTTGTTTGGGGCCAAATCCCATACAAGTTTTTGAACCTCTTCTATATTTATTACTTGCATTGGTTTTTCATTGTTAGTTTGAGAAATGGACTATGAAATATGTTCCAAAATCTTGGTCTATTCTTAAGAATTTGCTTCTTCTTCCACTGTGTATAAAACTCAAAAATGAAGAGATTCTTCCTCCTTTACCTTGTCATAGGACCTTGATGTTTCTCCATTATGATTTTTTATTGTTATCACATTGTTCCTCATCACCCTGGCTTTGGCTTGCTTATTAAAAAAATAGGTGTTTCATTCTCTAGCTTGCAACCATATACTTCTAGACTTGAGACACCATGTAATTTCCTAATCTCTTATGGATTTTTGATAGTTTTGAAAGGATATTTTTTCTTCCTCCAAGGATTTGGTTGTGACTTGCTCCGCTTATGTTAGATTCAAGAAATATGCAATAACATATAATGAAATCCAACCGGTCTAAACTCCGATGCATGCATCAAATAAATCAATAAATCAAGAAAGACAAGAGAACACTTAACCATATGGATGATGTGGCATCAGGACCCATGGGGTCATGACTAAATATCAATACCATTAACCACTCACACTCTCTCATACACTCTTGCACACTAAAGGGCCTCCTTCAACTTTATTATATATGGGAGAGAGAAAAGAGAACAAATCCCATAATGAATATGGGATAAACCCTTTTTACAATATAGAGAGTTATTGAAGAATAACATTACAAATAGCCATGCAATCTAAGACCACTAGAAAATTATTAACGTATTCTAATATTCCCCCTTAATGATGAATAGGGGGATAGCATATAGTTGGAGTTTTGTTACATGCGAATATGAGATCTAACAAGTCTAATGCTGCCTTATTATCTGTACAAATCCCTCACGATTATAGGCTATACAATGGTAAATGTGGTTGATGTATGATTGCATGTACAAATTCCTCAGATATACAATAGTAAATGTGGCCACTAGAAAAATATTACATGATGGTTGTAATCTGAAGATGAATATGGATTTAAATTACATTCCCCCCTAATGAAAAATTCAATCATCTAGAATAACTGGAAAAGACATATGCAAACTTTGTTTATGTCAAGAATAAGCTGCTAAGAGGAACAATGTAGAAAACCATCTGTTGGAAGCAGACCAAAGCGGAAAGCAAGGAGATTTTGGGAAAGAAGGAATGCACAAGGAAAGTGACAGCTGGAAGGAAGAACAACACGTGCACATGCATGGAAGACCTAATGATGTTAGGGTTAGGGTTTTGGTAATATATTGTAATGGATGAAGAGCCAGAGTATAAATATAGTTATCTAGTTCTCATAAAGGGGATGCTCATTGTTGTAGCGAGTTGATAGAGATATAGAGAGACGAGTACAAGGAACGTATGGTATGTAATATCTTGCTATATGACCTACTTTTGTAAGTTGTTGAGCTAGAGAGGACTGAAGGAGGGTAGATCTTGAGGGTTAGATTGCAGGCTGAGGAGCCTGGTGCGATCTAGTCCGCCTCATCATAGATCTTGACCCGACGGAGAAGAGTTGTAAATCGCGCGGCGTTGTAGTGACCGAACAACTATAATAAAATAGCTAAGAGCCAAATCTTTGTGGACGTAGCCCAGGAGGGGGTGAACCACGATAACATGTGTGTTATGTGATTGAATGCATGTATGTCTTTATTGTCTTTTAGTAGATATTTATAAGCTAATGAATGAGTTACTATATTCCTTGCATAAATCGTGATAACACTATACTGCGTTAATAAGTTACAGTAGCACTCTCAAGTTACATTTATCAGATCTCTCACTCAATCCTAGGATGTAAACACATAAGTATTGCAGCCACCCACTAATACTATATCGGGTGAGATTGCGCAGTGTACCCTGTGCACTACGTTTCTTTCTGGTTTACTAGGAGGGCCGATAGTATTAGAGGCTTTGTTGGAACCCCAAACAGACATGAACCCTGGGTCAATCAATACAAACTCAGACAGGATATAAGTAAACAAGAACCAACAAATGGTTCTGTTGCTATTGGTAGGAACAATAGAGGATTGAATAGATGAGATATGTTGAAGATCTGTTAAAAGACACGTAAGATTTGCGGGAGACGGAATAAGAGAATATTAAAGTAGATAAGAAAGCAATGAGCCACTAGAAGGGGATGTTTAGACGGTGGAATCCCACAAAAGAAGAGATCGAAAGCTGGCTAAAGACAAAAGAGCTGGATTTTGCACAGAAAGATAACAAAAACCCTAGAGTAACACCTCACAAATACCTTGAGAAATAAGTGTTTACTGATTTGCATGAAGTCTTTTTCTGTGATTTTCCACACTTATTGCAGGAGTGGATACTAAGGTTGAAGGATAAGCATGCAACAAACTAGATCCAATAGTTAGAGTGGACCCCGGTACAGATAGAGCAGTTACAATAGGTGAACAACAAATTCACCTGCACAATAGATTTTTGGCTTGACAGTATTGTGGAAGGCTTTATAACAGAGTTTGCAGTAGACACAGCGAAGTCGTATAACACAGCGGAGCAAGAGTTTCTACGCGGACCTCAAGGAAGGTACATTAGATCGCTATATACTTCTATCAATATATTGCTATAAAACAAAGGTATAATGACAATGGAGTCGGGCAACTAAACTTCCCTACATGCATGGGGGAAGGGGGGAAGCACTGGCAGAAAAAGGAGAAATGGAAGGAGGAAAGGATAAGGGAAAGAAGGAGGAACCCTTGGACCCAATCATGATGGATGACAACCAGATCAAGTGAGTCATGGCGACAACTAGGAAGACGCGTAGCGAAGTACCCTACCAATACAAGGTGAATACCAAGAAGAGAGTTGTAGTTGCGAGGGAAGGCTTGGTGAGTGACGAGGAAGAGGTAGAGGATCTCTAGGCTGTGGAGAAGATTAAGGAAATCTTGCGTGCAACATATGAGAGGAAGATGAGAGGTCCAAGAACGATAAGAGAATGAAACAATCCTATCCATATTAATGTCAGTGTGGAACCCATAAACCCATGTGCGACTAATACACCAAAGAGAACACCACCGTTTCGACAACTGAAGTTCGGAAGAAGTCAGGCAGCAAGAAGTACATCTACACAAGGAACAACAACTGGAGGAGCCAGTTCAGGAAACACTAGTCAAGTATCTACATCGCACAGAGGTAGTAGTTCAACGCTCAGAATGGCAGGACACGATCTCACCATCAGGTTACCAGAATTTAAAGGAGAAGCATCGGAGGATCCATAAAAACATTTGTTCATTTGTGAGAAGATTTGGGAAGAAAAATAGATCACATAAGAAGATACTAAACTGGCACAGCTAGCGATTAAACTAAGGGATCGCGCACTAGATTGGTACATGAGTCTAGCTACAAACAATCCACTAAAGATAACCAGATTAATTGTAGACATCAAGAAACCGCTGATAAATGAGTTCCGGAAGCCAAGTTCAGAAGATCAGTACATGAATGAGATGATCGAAATTAGACAAAAACCAGGAGAATCCATATGGGAGATTGACTAGAGATTCAAGCGATTGAAGGGAAAGTTGAAATATCCCATGAACGATATGCAACATAGGCACCTGTTTGTCAATTCTGCAAGATACCAGATATATAAAATATGCAGAACAGGAACGAAATGCTAGAAATAACAGAATAACAGTAAAATATCCAGCATAATCTTCACAATACACAGAAATGATATACGAAATAGCAACAGAAATAACACTTGAACAGCGAAATAGCAACAGAAATAACACTTGAACAGAAATAGCACTCTGATTCAGATAGCAATGTTCACAGGCTCTTCGAGGGGCAACCTCCAATCGAGCAACGCCTGCTTTACAATAATATCCAAGTTAGGGTTCTCCAGCGCACCCTCGACCTCTATTTATACTAAAAGAAGCATCTAGAGAAGACCTTCTAGAAGCGGAAGCTTCTATTAGGTCTTCTACATCCGCCTTATTCTATTTTATTGAAAGGTCTTATTAATATTGACCTTTATTACATCCGAATACATTGATCTACCTATGTGCGCTAGGACCCAACAAAAGTCCGTCCCCTCAAAAACAGCCTTGTCCTCAATACTGAGATGTGGAAACCGTTGCAGAATGGTAGCTGGTTCCTGAAAATCTGCTGAGCTATATCTTTCCACTGTACGAGCACTTCCTTGATGGTTCGCTGACGCAGGCGATGCTCCCCTCTGGTCCAAAACTGCTTCTATTGTAGCCAAATGGATCCTTCTTCTGCTAACTCTGGAAGGTTGGTTTGAAGTTGGCACCTGGTTCCAATCACCTTCTTCAAGCAGGAGACATGAAAACAAGATGTAGCTTCTCGACTGACTGGGCAGAGCTAACTGATATGCAATCCTGTCCCACATCAGCTTAGAACCGTGTAAGGGCCAAAATCAAAGGCTTCTGACATTGCTCGGCCTTGAGGGAAGTTTTCTTATATGGTTGCAGCCGCAGAAACACCTGGATCTCCTACAAATTGTCGTTCCGAGCGACCTTGGGATCTGCTTGTTGCTCATTCTGTCTCTTGGCCATGACCAGGTTCTCTTTAAGGGTACGAAGGATATCTCTCGGACTGTAAGTGTTTGGTCGACCACCTGGACCTCGAGGTACCTGGTAAGTAGGAGAGAACTGATCATGGTTTCGTCCATAAACTGCTTCAAAAGGAGCCATGCGAGTGGCTGTATGGTGGTGTAGTGTTGTACCACCATTCGGTGAGGGTAACCATATTGGTCGGTGCTGTTTTTCCGATGCAAAGCACCTTAGATAGGTTTCCAAACACTTGTTGGACTTCGGTTTGACCATCTGTCTGGGGATGATGTTGAGCTGAGATGCAATTCAGTGCCTTGTAGCTTAAATAGTTCTGCCAAAATTGCTTGTGAAAGGTCTCGATCAGAAACAATAGATTTTGGCATGCCATGAAGCTTCGAAGACCTGATCCATGAAAATTTGGGGCCACCGTAGATGCAGTAAATGGGTGGGGACAAAAATGGGCATACTTTGAAAGGCGATCGACCACCACCATTATCGATTTATTCCCTGATTTGGGTACCTGTAATAAAAATCCATAGATATATCCTTCCAACATCAGGGGAATTGGGAGCGGCTGGGGTGCGCCTGGAGATTTGACTGTTTCTCCCTTTGTTGCGTTGGTATAATTTCACATTCAGCCAAACTGACGGATGTCCTGTCACCATCCCAGAAAAAGGAACGTTTAACTCTGCTCTCATAGGGTTTTAGTGAACCCTGAAAGTGCCCTGCTGTGGGTGTAGCATGAAGCTCAGAGAGTACCGTGGATTTGAGCTTGGATTGTTTACTTTAAATGCTGACCTTTGTATCGAAGCTCAATCCTGAAGCCAAGAGTACCCTGGGGGGAGCCGGCGCCTTGTTCTTCAGCTGCTGAATTAGATGCGAGATTTTAGGGTCTTGCAGCCCTTGGTGAATGACTTGTAGCCAATCTGGTACAATGAAGGAAAGAGAAAAAAGGGATCCTTCGTCTCATATTTCCTGGACAGTGCATCTGCTACTACATTGTCTCTTTGCCCTTGTGTAAATTATCTCACAATCATAGCCAAAGATCTTAGTAACCCATTTATGCTGCTCCTGAGGAAATGCATTGTCTAAAGTGTTTTGAGAGGCTTTGATGATCTGTCTTGATTTGGAATCGTTGCCCAAGAGATAAGCACGCCATAATTCAACTGCATGCAGACGGCCAACATTTCTTTTCATAAATAGGTTTTGCCCAGACTTTTCGGACAGTTGTTTGCCCGTAAAGGCCAAAGGTCGACCCTTGCATAAGGACAGCACCACCTTTCCCCGATGCGTCGCATTCCAACACAAATGTCTTTGTGAAGTCTGGGAGAGCCAGAACTGGAGTGGTGCACATGGCCATCTTCAAAGTTTGAAAAGCTTGATCAGCGGCTGGGGTCCAAGTGAAGGAGTTCTTCTTAAGGAGAGCCGTGAGGGGTGTTGCAATCTTTCCATAATTCTGGACGAACTTGCGATAATATCCCAGAGGCCCAAAATCCACGCAGGCTTTTGAAAGTATTTGGGTGCAGCCAGTCTTGCACATGGTTTCAATCTTTGGGTCCACCCTGACGCCATCCTGCCCACCAGATGACCCAAGTATTCTACTTCCTTGACAACCAAAAGCACATTTGGACTGTTTGAGGAAAAAGTTGGTATGAGCGAGTAGGTTGAGGACTTGATCCACATGAGTCAGATGGTCTTTCCATGTCTTGCTATATATGAGGATATCGTCAAAGAAAACTAGGACAAAATGACGAAGAAAAAGGACGAAAGACATGGTTCATGATTTGAAAGTGGAGGGGGCGTTACACAACCCAAAGGGCATGACCAAAAATTCGTGGTAGCCCTCATGAGTGCGAAAAGGCCGCCCAGGGAGTGTCGGACTCTTTCATATGGATCCGGTGATAGCCCGAGCCAAGATCAAGTTTGGTGATGAATTGGGCACCACCTACCATCCGTGAGGTCATCAATGACCGAATGGGGAATTTGTCTTGATGGTGAGCTTATTGAGTGCATCTAAGTCAGCAGGCACATTCGCCAAGAACCTCTTTCTTTAAGACCATGACCAACGGAGAGGAGTAATGACTTGTGCTAGGACGGATGACCCAAGCAAGTAGCGAGTTCCCGACCCATTTTTTCAATTTCATTTTTCCGCAAGCAAGTGGCGACATGGACGTATGTTGGGGAAGGCTTCCGGGGACAAGGGGAATGGAATGATCATGGACACCGCATGGAAGGGGGAGTCCTTGGGGAGGAGAAGATCGCTGATGTTTGACAAGATGGCTTGAGGTCTGGGGCAACGTGGGATCTCTATGGGTTTGAATGGCGTGGAGTTGGCCATGACACCTGAATGACCCTTTTGGAGCAATTTCTCCATGCAATGAGAGTCAGAAGGATTTCAGGAGAATTCGCAGTGATGCCTTGAAATTTTATGTTTGTGGCCTCCTTGGACAAATTTCATGTAATAAATTTTGAAAAGTACAGAATGGGACCTAAGGTTCCTCGAGCCATTCGCACTAACAATGTCACAACCTCCCATGTCAATAGCAAACATATGAGATTTGAGGTTGTAGTCACCTATTTGGAGATCGACATTTTCACAAAATACTTCCACATTTCATAGAGCCCCCATTGCAATCATTATTTGGAAATTATTAACAAAGATGGATATAGCAAGGTTTCTTGCCATGCGTACATGAATAAAGCTGTGGTGCCGCCAATATCAACCAAGATGATGACTTTTCTAAGGTTTTGATATAACCGACAGCTTGAGATCAGCGTAGAAGCCAAGTGAGGTTTACTGAGGGAAATGATGGGTTCTTCCTCGCAGGAGGGTCGGAAGGAGGGTTTATTTCGTAAGTCTTGCGATTCGGGAACAGGGAAGTGTCATCATCGCCTTCTGGAATATCCTCAGATGGCCATAAAGAGCTTTGTTACATTTGTGGACTCGGAAATATTTGTCATCACAGCTATACTGTAGGCCTTTGAGTTGTCTTTCAGCCATTTCAGCCCGGCCGCTTTTGGATTTTAAGGAGCGAGGCAGGGTTGGCATCGTTTGTATGGGGAAAAAGAAGGGGCTTACTTGGGTTTTGAGAGGAGGAGACACGACAGGCTTCTTTTGCTTTTTGTAGTTCCACCCAAGTCGTAGGGTCGAGAGCCATGAGGACATGGGCCCCAACCTCCTCCCGCCACTGGTTACCCATGAAGAAGGCATCGGGCCATGCCCTCTCACTAAAAGCTGCATTTCAAATGCAGCCTATGAAGTCTTCGACCACCGATTGTTTTCGGGCTTTGTCAACCAGCCCAAATGGTTGGTGTCGGTCAGCTCATAAAGCTCGCCAAGAAAAATTGGGTCCAAGCAATGTATCCTTGACGGAAGCTTCCATTGCCACCATTGCCAACGTTTGATCGGAGATAGAGAACACCATAATCAAGTTTGGCCAAGTCATCCGAATGTTGTAGAGAGAGAAATAATCCTATTTGTGTGGACCCAACCATGGGGTCCGAGCCATCAATTTAGTTACATCCACCCGGAAGGTGTATGTCCCTTTGAGTGATGTGGTTGAAAGGAATGGGAAGAAGTTTCTCCTTCAATCTTTTTAGGTACATCATCAATGAGAGGAATTTTGAGTTTGGTGTGATTGCTACCTAATTTAATCGATTCAAGTTCGCTTTATCACATTATGACCGTGACAGCCTAGTCGACAGATGCATTCATGGAGGCATCACTGGAGTGAGGGCAATATTAGCACTGAGTTGTTGCAACTCTTGTTGGGTCTCAAGTAAACCATGTTGGTGGTGTTGAAGCGACCTAGTTCCTTGGTTACTGCATGGGCCAAGCGATACCCAAAAAGACCTGAAAAGGGGTCGGTGGGGTCAATTTTTTTTTTTTTTGGCGTAAAATGACATGGGGGAAAGGGATGAGGACGAAGAGATGAGTCTAATGGGATAGGTCTCAAATAATGGTGAAAATGGTGACCTGAAAAGGTGCAAAAGGGTCAAAATTTTGCAGAAAATGATATGGGGAAAGTGATGAGGGTGAAGAAATGAGTCTGAATGGATAGGTCACAACAATGGTAAAAAATTTTCACTTTTTTACCGCTGGTTATGTTGTCCGAAGAATGTTGCGCTGTCAAATCCCCAACTTCCAAAACAGAGTATTTACTTTAGCAACCCAAACGTAGACAGCGTTAATAGATCTCACATTTACTTTGTTTATATTGCTTATCGTTCCCCCCAAGGGTTTAGGTATTCAAGGGTTCTACGTGACAAGGGTTTGCCCCCGTATATAGCTCTGGACATAATGCGGCGGTCCAATGTAGTGAGTTCGCCTAACATCCTCGTGGCACTAACTAAGGAGGATAGACGTTCATTCGTACTGCATCTACCCACCACCGTGTACTAGAGAGCATTCTCGAGCGTCGCTCGACACTATAGCAGTCCTACGTCAGATAGGTCTACGAGGGTCAGAAATCTAGGCCGCCCCATTAATAAAACACCGATGGCGCCACCACCTCGGCAAGGGGTACCAACAGGGTTACAGTGGCCAAACGTAGCTTTAAGAACCAATTTGTATTTCAAGTGTATGAATCCTCAACCGCTGGTTTATAGCAAGAACGACATCTTCTCGTGGCTTAAAGACTTAATGCCTCTACCTCAAAAAAAAATACCCACCGCCATATGAAAGTGCTCATACCACTTGCAAGATAAATTTCTATATATAAAATAGAACTAAAATTAGAAATAAATGTATAACAGTAAAATATATAGTATAATCTTCACAATACACGTAAATGATATACGAAATAGCAAAAAAAAATACTTGAACGTAAATACACTTGATCTTCAGAGTAAAGTACTGTACCATGTGGCTCTTCGAGGGGGCACCTCCAATCGAAAGCAACAAATTGCTTACAATAATATCCAAGCTAGGGTTCTCATACCCTCTAATTCTATTTATACTAAAACTATCTACCAAAAGAAAAACCTAGAGGAAGATCCTTCTAGAAGCGGAAGCTTCTATTAGGTCTTCTTACATCCGCCTTATTCTATTTTATTGAAAGGTCTTATTAATATTGACCTTTATTACATATGAATACATTGATCTACCTATGTGCGGGTTAGGACCTTAACAAATTCACTGCTCCCACACTTAAAATATTCATTACGACAACAAAATTTTTAGACGCAGGCAGAGGCTCTGCAGGCAGCATCAACAAATGGATCCAACCATCAAAGAACTGTAGGAGGATTTGAATAACTAATGTTCTAGCTAAACTAGAATAAAAGTAAGGACAAACGAGAAGCCATTTGGTGTACTACATGCAGGATGAAAGGACACCATAAGAACGAATGTCCAACATTTTTGCAGTATATGGTAGCAAGGATGCCGAATCCATTACCAACATGAGGACTATGGTGCGAAATATGTAAGAAACCAGGCCACGATCCATATCACTTCTCAATAATGCATAAATACCAGACAGTCCAAAAGAGTTCATATTGCAACTTTTGCAAGTCAGTGGGCCACGACAACAAAGATTGTAGAACTATGGAATTGATGTGAGAGAGGACATCAGATGCATATAGAGTGTGTTTGCACCAGAAGTCACCTCTGGATTGTGGCAGAGGGAAGCCTGATACCCATCAGTTTTATATGTCACAATGAATGAATAAGGGTGGTCGAATGGGTGTAGACCTAAGATAATATTGATTTAACTAAGAATCTCAGACTAGGAAAAGAATAATCAAGTGAGGTCTTAATCTAACTCCAGTCAGGAAGTTGAGTTTAAAATGAGCAGAGGGAAGACTTGGTGAGAAAATGTAAGAGTCTGCTATGGACATCCGGTCTTCCAACGGCCTAAGGAAGAAAAGCTTCAAGAACAAGATCCTCTTGGACCCGAAGTTTCAGACACTAAGATATGCCTAAATGACACAGTTATAATAGCATGATGATCAAACCTACATCACAATGCTACTATAACAACTCGAATAGATCCTCCAATTCAGAGCTACTTAGTGTAAGAGGGAAAAGATAACACATGAAACTGATTAAAAATGGTGAAACTATTGCAGTAATCAAACCTACATGACAACAACATAACTACCCTCGACTGGATCCTCCAATTCCGAGTGTTTTAACATAGTTGTTTACAGAGATATGAAAGAAGCTGACTTTCATTAAACAAGAAGTCTCAAATATAGATGCATAACCAGAGAACTAGAGGCCTCGTTAAAAATTTACAATCGAGAGCTCAACTCAACCCTCCACCCCTACAAAATATAAAAAAATGAGTATATATACTCAGAATTGCTTGTTAGCACTTTGTAAATTTTGTCCGGCTGAATAGACAAACGACAGAGGTAACTGTTTCAACTAGCTTTAGAGCTGAGGCACTAGCCTGCTCAACTCAGAGAGGGATCTCTCGTGTCACTTGATGCTTCTTTGGAAATCGGTGGCTAGATTTGGTTTGTTTCGGGGTTTGTAATAAAATGACTGGAGGAAGGGAGATGAAATTTGGGCTATGGAGTCTAGAACAAACAATGCATTGTCAAATCTGTGAACTATTAAGAGGAAAAGGCTAAATCAGGTAGTAAGTTTTGAGTTTATATCTGAAAATTTTGCATGGCATTAGAAGAAAAGGAAACACATAACTATATTAGAGCATTATTGGAATTAATTCTGAATTAGTTCAGAAGATATAAACATAATCTAAATCGCTAAGCCAAGAGCATCAAATGATGAATTCTGGGCTTTTAAACTCTCCAATTTAAACGGAAGAAAAATGTATATGGAATAAAAGATCACATGAAACACATACTGAGAAGGTAAAACAAGACTCATATCACTGCCAGTTAGAATCTTTTCATAAACGGTCCACAATCCGCTTCTGCATTTATATATTCATTCTAGCCTCAAAATTTACAAAGGTCTTCCTGCACAGAGGGCAAGATCCTCTTTTTTCCATCCATTCTATATCCTCAAGATAACATATATATAGAGAAGGTTTCTTCGTGGAATACAAAATGTTCAGACTTCTCATCGTTCTAAGATTAGAGATCAGTTACAAATGAGAAATGATTTATAATAACCGTTACCCTATTTTAGAGGGACCGTTAGGGACAGGTTCATCATATCTAGGTGCCATTTGTCCAAAACTTGCTGGGATGTAGTCGTCTCCACCTGAGAGTTTATTTTATCTTAGCGATCTCCTCCTTTAGAGTATCCAACTAGGTCGGTTGATTCTCTCCAACACTTTCAGCCGTTTAAGCTATTGTTTCTTTCTTCTGTCGTTTGCTCCGTTTCTTTTTTACAGCTCGCCTGTTGATGACTAGATCCCTCATAATGGGATTTAATCTGACTTCCAATCCTGAGTCTGTAGCAGGTTCTGTGTGGAATTTAGTCGCTAATATACATGCAATTACCCTTTCCTTATTACTCGTAGGTAAATCTGCTATGTTGCCTGAATGACCAATTTCATTGGATATAGCTTTGTCCATGTATCCCAATTTCATGGACACCGAAATGTTCCCACAGAAATCAGAGAGTCGAGCAAATTTGGAGACTACTTCGTTTATGGATGAGATGGTGTCTCCATACTTGAGAATCGGTAGTTATAGAGTTCCAATCATGAATCACTAATAGATTCTCTTACAGGCACGTTTATTTACCACGCTTGGCCAATCCATTTCAAATGATTAGCTTTCGAGTTCATTATATGGCGACGTTCACCTAACATTATACGGTTGTGAAGTACCGAACGAGTGAAACGGGGTGATTTCGACTAGCCACCACCGACACCCCACAAGTGTTTTATTTGACGTATAGGAACATGTGACATCGGGGCTTTGGCGAAAGTGGTTTCGAATATGTAGGGGCGAAAGGCAACCCGCCTTTCGCCCCTACATATTTCTAGAGGCGAAGCGCGTCCATTTTAAAAACCACAATGGTTTCCCCGGTCCACCTTTACATGGTTAAATCCCATGCTATTTTACCGCCCGATATGGGCTCCAGCTGTTGATCTGGGTCATTTTATAATCGACGGTGTATCGAGTTATACCTTTTGCGCCTCCACTATATTTGTCTATACGTCGCCAGACATGTCCCAGTCCTCTAAATTATCAATTCTCTAAACTATCAAGATTCTGCGACGATGTAGCTCTTGCGAAATTCCTGAAACTTGGATCTTGTTTCAAAATTGTTACGGTGATAACATAGGCTCCAACTGGGGATGCTATCCTCCCTGTGAGGTAGCAAAGAACTTGTAGACCCAGTGCCTGATCCATTGGGATGATCCCAAAACATGTGCGTGTACCCTGCTCCTACCATATCACTAGTGTCTGCTGAAGTCTAAACTCTGCATGCTTCTCTCAACTGGATACTGAACACTGAATATGCTACTAAAACTGACTATACACAATACTGGAAATATAAACTGAAAAATGCTTGTCCAACAAGCTTATTTGTACGTTCCTACCTACCCTAAAACGATGAAATGAATACTCAATCAAGTGAAATCAAAATGCCAATGCAACCATGCAAGCATTTTATCCACTATTTGTATACTTTGCACAAGCTTACTCTAGATCCATCTTACTGCTAATTCATTCAGCCATTCATTCATAAATCCAAATCTAAAAAAATTAAAGACATTTGTATTGTTCATTTCTTCTAATAGGATTGCAAATGGATCTTCTCAAATATGTGTAAAAAAATCATTGTGTTTCACTCCTTCCATTGTATTTTTGTTTTTAGGTGATTCAACTCGTTGACTTCTAAAAAACTGACAGAGTTCTTGAGAAGTCTGGTAGTAGGGATTTCCTGAGTCATAAAGCGACCATGGCTGGAGAACATCATCTGATGTGAAAAGATTTGGTGCAGACATTGATTCGTTGTAATCCACTATTGTTGGTAGATTCTGATCGTAAACCTTTCCCATATAATGTGTCTCGAGATCCCGAATCATATGAAAGAATGACTCCTTTTCAGGAGTCAAGATAGAAGGGAAAGAATCTTCCATTAGGGTTTTCCCGCTGTTTGGAGTTTTCATATGCGAAATTTCAAAATATTCATCCATATCTAGGCTGTTCAGAAATAGGATCACTATGTCATTTTCAGGGGAAGAAGGGTAACCTTGAAATACCTTGTCTTGCTGGTAATATTGTTGAACATCTTCATTAGTTCTAGGAGAGAGGAAAATACCTTTGATAAAAATTTCTTGATTGTCTTCTTCTTTAATCTGATGGTTAAGCTCTGATTGAAATTCTGAATTGAAATACCCTTCTAAGAAATGATTGTACAATGCATGTGAGTGTAGTTGGTGTTCTTTAATGATAACAACCTTTTCATGTAAAACAATGCTACTGTGAATATAGTCAGAAGTCCCTATTTTTTCTGAAATTTCATGATTTTCTCTTAACCATTCAAAGGAAGAAAAACATAAGGGGAGAGAGTTTTTATATGTAAGCTCGCTGCTTTCTTCACCTTCGACTTCATGCTTGGATATTTTCTGATTTGAATCGCCATTCTGTTTCAACAGTTCGAATGAGGAAAAACACAATGGCAAGGTTTTGTTACCTGACTCACAACCTTCTTCATTTTTTCCAGTATCATTATAGGTACATTTTTTCATCTCTTTGGGTTTTTGGACATGCTCACCTTCAGCTTTGTCTTTGACCAATGACTGTATTTCTGAATCTACAAGGTCTTCCTCAAAACAAATAATAGAGTCATCAAGCGTCTGAGAAGAGTGTTCCAATATCTTGTCAATCTGTTTTGTTGGTTTGGTGTGACTTTACATCAACACAAATTCGCTTGCCTCAACAATGATATGAGAATTCTCTTTCAACAATTTGAATGTAGTGAAGCATAGGGGTAGGGAATTCTCTTCAGTTGATCTAATATTTTTCTCCTCACTGTACTGCTGAAGAAGAGAGTCTTCAATATAACGATTATCCTTGTATTTGTCATATATAGGCAAATCAACATCATATGCAACGTCGTCTAATCAAAACAAACTTGGAACATTAATCTATTCTTCAACAAACTGGTTTGCAAACTCATCCTCTTGTCTGTCTACAAAATGAACAACTCCATGCTTATCATGGGATGGCTCAGAAGCTATAACATCACCTCTTCTTTTAACAAGTGGAATATAATTTTTAGCATGATCACAAGCATTTGAGACTTCAAGAGGGCCCATGATATTGTCAATTCCATGCTTAAGATTCCAATCAACTATTTCCTGTTCATATTCACTTTCGTGTTTTTGAGCATCAAACTCCTCCTTTTGGATCTGTTTACATGCCTAGATGTTGTGTTGAATATCCTGGGCATCATTAAACATTTGCTGCAAGGACTTAGGTCTTCTTTCCATCAGAAGGAAAGACAAATCTGGATGAAGAGTTGTGGTATAATGGAACATGGAAGCTGCTTCAGTGGGTTGAATCTCTTCAGGAATTTTGTAGTAAATATTGGAAAACCTTCTACTGAATATAGAGATAGTTTCGTTGCTCTACCATTTCAAGGCATAGAACTCTGCAAGTTGTAGCTCCAAAGATTTCTTCTTGCCCCAAAACCTTAAAAATACATTCTTCAATTCCTCCCATGAGTTGATTGTATCTGGTTGCAAATGTCTAAACCAGTCTTTGGTGTCCCCTTTCAAGGATTGAGAGAAATCCCTCATACAAACATCATCATGGTTAATGTCAAATAAATCTATAAAATTCTCAAACCCTTGGATGTGCTTTTCAGTTGAGATGACATGAGTTTCTCCATCAAACACAGGTAGATATTCATGGTGATTTGGAGGGAAATCATGGAGGACTTGGGGTAGTTTCAGGGGTGTGTATCTATGTTGGGCTCTGGAGGACATTGGACAGGGGGAGAGACATTGGACTTGGCTTTATGGGGTTCACCGACTTGGTCATGGTCATCACATGGCCCAACTGTAAAACTCTTATCGAAATCAACGATACAGTGGGGGTATGCATGTGAAACTTTAAGAGGAGGATAAATGATTGCAAGTTTTTCATGATCATCATTAGAATGCAATAGGTAAAGAAAAATTTGTTTGGCATGTTCAAGGAAAAAGAAGAGGCAACCTATAACAGACAATAAAATGCCTTGGAAAAAATCCAATTTTAAGTACTTGTTTTCTTCCATAATGTATTTTCATACCTCTGTCAAGGGATCTGATTTCTCAGTGGATTATTTGAATTACATATTAAACTTGAGGGGAGTCGCCAATAATATTTTGCAAGATGTATTCTGCATTAAGAGTGGAGTCGCCATTGAAAATTCAAATTTCTGGATTCTTCTACCAGTGGAATCACCTTCAAACTGATTTTTTGATGTGTGGAGTTGTCAGAGCAGGAATACAACCAATATGTGCCTAAGTGTCTGCTACTCTCAGACCTTAGGACTCAACCATGTCGTTCTTCATAGGGAAATGTTTTTAATTTCGTCCCTGGCAACGGTGCTAGAATGTTAGCACTCTGTAAATTTTGTTCGATTGAATAGACAAACGACAGAGGTAACTGTTTCAACCAGCTTTAGAGCTGAGGCACTAGCCTACTCAACTCAGAGAGGGCTCTCTCATGTCACTTGATGCTTCTTTGGAAATTGGTGGCTAGATTTGGTTTGTTTCAGGGTTTGTAATAAAATGACTAGAGGAAGGGAGATGACATTTGGGCTATGGAGTCTAGAACAAACAATGCATTGTCAAATCTGTGAACTATTAAGAGGAAAAGGCTAAATCAGGTAGTAAGTTTTGAGTTTATATCTGAAAATTTTTCATGGCATCAGAGGAAAAGGAAACACATAACTATATCAGAGCATTATTGGAATGAATTCTGAATTAGTTCAGAAGAGATAAACATAGTCTAAATCGCTAATCCAAGAGCATCAAATGATGAATTCTGGGCTTTTAAACTCTCCAATTTAAACGAAAGAAAAATGTATATGGAATAAAAGATCACATGAAACACATACTGAGAAGGTAAAACAAGACTCATATCACCACCAGTTAGAAAATTTTCATAAACGGTCCACAATCCGCTTCTGCATTTATATATTCATTCTAGCCCCAAAATTTACAAAGGTCTTCCTGCATAGAGGGTAGGCTCCTCTTTTTTCCATCTAGTCTATATCCTCAAGATAATATATATATAGAGAAGGTTTCTTCGTGGAATACAAAATGTTTAGACTTCTCATCGTTCTAATATTAGAGATCAGTTACAAATGAGAAATGATTTATAATAACCGTTACCCTATTTTAGAGGGACCGTTAGGGACAGGTTCATCATATCTAGGTGCCATTTGTCCAAAACTTGCTGGGATGTACTCGTCTCCACCTGAGAGTTTATTTTAGCTTAGCAATCTCCTCCTTTAGAGTATCCAACCAGGTCGGTTGATTCTCTCCAACACTTTCAGTCGTTTCAGCTATGGTTTCTTTCTTCTTTCATTTGCTCCATTTCTTTTTTATAGCTCTCCTGTTGATGACTAGATCCCTCATAATGGGATTTAGTCTGACTTCCAATCCTGAGTTTGTAGCAGGTTCTGTGTGGAATTTAGTCGCTAATATACATGCAATTACCCTTTCCTTATTACTCGTAGGTAAATCTGCTATGTTTCCTGAATGACCAGTTTCATTGGATATAGCTTTTTCCATGTATCCCAATTTCGTGGACATCGAAATGTTCCCACAGGAATCAGAGAGTCGAGAAAATTTGGAGACTACTTCCTTTATGGATGAGATGGTGTCTCCATACTTGAGAATCAGTAGTTATAGAGTTCCAATCATGAATCATTGACATATTATCTTACAAGTACGTTGATTTACCATGCTTGGCCAATCCATTTCAAATGATTAGCTTTCGAGTTCGTTATATGGTGGCGTTCACCTGACATTATACGGTTGTGAAGTACCGAACGAGTGAAACAAGGTGATTTCGACCAGCCGCCATCGACACCCCACCAGTGTTTGATTTGACGTATAGGAACATGTGACATCGGGGCTTTGGCAAAAGTGGTTTCAGGCAACCCGCCTTTCACCCCAACGTATTTCTGGAGGCGACACGCATCCATTTTAAAAACCACAATGGTTTCCCTAGTCCGCCTTTATATGGTTAAATCCCATGCAAGTTTACCGCCCGATATGGGCTCTAGCCGTTGATCTGGGTTGTTTTATAATCGACGGTCTGTCGAGTTATACCTTTTACGCCTCCATTATATTTGTCTATACGCCACTAGACATGTCCTGGTAGACTAAATTATCAATTCTCCAAACTATCAAGCTTCTGCGATGATGTAGCTCTTGCTAAATTCCTGAGACTTGGATCTTGTCTGAAAATTGTTACGGTGGATCTTGTCTGAAAATTGTTACGGTGATAACATTGCTAACGGCCCCCACGGACATGAACGAACAACTGCATTCAAAGATTTGCATCTCCTCCTTCTGTTGTCATACTGCACTTGTCTTTCTCTGTCAGATGGGAAATTAAAACAGTGTGGGATTTGCAGGAAAACCTATTTACAGAGGAGTTATGGGCTGTCAGTTAGCTGTCACAGCCATCCTTTCATGCTTTCCATTTATGTGATGAAATTAGGTTTCAACCACCATCCCCCACTTTCATTAATTGTCTTCATTGGGATTGGGATGAGCCCTGACATCCATGAATGATCTAGGCGGTGCCCATGATTTTGCCGAATTAATCTTGGTGCCTCGAGCCCTGCTGCTCTCCTTCTGCAATCAATACAGGCACTTTCGGCCCTTGGCACAACTCTTATCCATCGTTCTACACGACCTCGAGCCATGACCCTGCACTTATCCCCTATAAAATTTCGGGAGTTTTCACTTCCCTTGATTTCAAAAATCTCGATGCCCGAAATCGCGAAAATGGCACGTTTGGATCGACGGTCGGATCTGCTCTAAAATTGACGGCCAAGATTTCTTCCCTGAAGACCCCACATCACCAGCTCTACGCGACAGGTGCTAATATTCTTTCCGAAACTGCAAACCATAGGGTCACAGACTATGACCATGGGCCCAAACTTTGAGCGCTTCTCGATTTCGTGTGTCGGGAGTTTGCGTTGTGCTCCATGCTTGAACCTCCGATATGAGAAATTGCGATTTCACATTATCTACTGCCACGTTCCCCTGTTGTTTAGATGGCCTAGATCAAGCTTTCAATGTGGGACCACATACCATCGACACTCCTGGGAATACTTTTCTTTGGCCCGGATCTCGCACCACGCATCCCCTGGAATGGACAACCCTGATTATTTCATGATTTCGCATGTCGCGAGTTTTCAAGACTTGCCCTTCTTACTTTCCTGACTCATGAAATCACGAAAATTTGATCCAACGGTCCAGCTATCTCCTTTTATCAACGAATGTGATCTTTTCACGATTTCACGTTTTGGGAGTCTCTGATGTGATCGAATCTCGACCTCCCGATTCACAAAATCACGACTATGTTGATCGTGCACCACACATCCCTTTGAAACGAATGGCCCAGATCTCATGATTTTGGGCCTTGGTCTGATGCTAAAATTTGCACAACTCTATAATCCCAATCGCCCGATGGCCGCCGATCTAATTTATCTGATGGATCTGATGGCCGAGACTGAGCTTGTGCTTGATGGCTTTTCGTCGACCAGGTATGTGCGCGCCTTTTCATAATCACGCCCAGAATTTGGATAAAAATGTATATGGTGGGTTTTTAAACCCATTTTCTTGCATTTGTTCACCCAATGGCCAACTTCAAAGGAAAAACATCCCCTTGCAAGAATAAGTTCTAACATTAGGCTCCATGGGGGATAGAGTCCTCCCTGCGAGGCTCTAAGATCTCCCTTTACAGTTCCATCCGCCTTCTGTTGGGATATGGAGTAAATCTCAAAACACACTGCTTGAAAATACAGGCTGAAAGTAAAACCAAAAATAAACACACATTCTCGAAGGAGCTTATTTATGTACAGTCCTAAACTAATAAAATTTTACATAGTGCTAGGTGAAAGCAAAATTCTGCCATAGCCAATCAAGTAACTTCCCAAATGGAAGATCCTTTACTTTGTCAGTGATCACTACCAGCTAATGCAACCACGACAACGGAACGATTACATCCTTTATCTTTCCTCCTAACGCTGAGGTCAGGATAAAGATGGGCAACTTCAAAACATGAAGGAAGTACAAATCCATGTACTCCTTCACAGGCTCGTAGGCTAAATGGAAAACTCCCAAAAATGTGTAACAGGCAACCATCCCTGCTACACAGCTTCTCACACATGGCTAAGTCTCTCTGGTAGGCACAAGAGGGTGAACAGTCAATACAGGCTGACTGATCTCAGGCGATGGCTTCTCATTAACAGGTTCTGAACAAGAGATAAACTGCTCCTTATGTTGCTCCTCTGGTTCTTCTTCTTGGATCTCCCAAGGGTCAGATTCATAATCATCATAAACAAGACCCGTGGGAAAACTCTTCTCTTCATCTTTCTTCTTAGTGTCTTCGGTAGGTCTAGGAGGGATGATTTCCTCAAGATAATCTTGCTTAATGAATAGAGGATAAGGGCCAACAATCTGTTCTTGGAAATCCTGTAGATCCAGCTCAGAACTTGATTCGTAACTGTCATATACAGGTTGGTCGCTTCTCTGTTCGGTGAACTGTGATGTGGGGATCTGCTGCTCTTCGTCTGAATAATCCTCAAAGCTAGGGACAATAGGCCAAAGTGGAACGATCTCCCGATCCTTGTTTTTAGTCCCAAATGTAAACACATCATGGGAAATCTTGTGAAGAAAAAGAGAAGAATCCTCCTCCACAATGGCTCATTCCTTTAAAACCGAGACAACATGCTTATGAGGGGCATAAAATAATGTCTCTACCACCATGGAATCTTGAATACTACCCTCATCAGTAGGGCCTCCAAGAACAACAGCTTCAAGAACTGGAAAATCCTCTGTATTTTCTTCAAAAATGCAGCAGTCATGATATGCCTTCAACTCCTCTATCTCTGCAGAGAGATATTCTACCATCTCTATCAAATCGCCCAGAGCATCCTCCTCTTCATGGTCCTCATCCTCACAACTTTCATAAGACACAACCACATCTTGATCATGGCCTTCATATTCCTCACAACAATTATGACAGATTAACTTAGAGGAATAATGCCTTTGACAGTGCCTGTTGAAGGCTGCATGAAACTCTCTCAGGGAGGAGATGCTAGCAAGGGGTAAAGAATGATACCATTTACGAGCATCCCCTGCTAATGGGAACATTAACATTTTTAATAATACATCCTCGTGATGTACATCCCATTGATGCACGAGTTCATGAAATTCACAGAGATGCTGAGCAGGGTTGTGCTCTACATGCCCTCTAAATATGGGCAAATAATCACCCCATTCATCCACATTAGGGACAACATTAGGAAAACCAGAAACAACAGAAAAATTAAAAGGAGCAAACCTTAGAGCCAAGAATTTTTCCATTTAGAACCAGTGGATTCACCAAACGATCCCTCAACCATGGAGTCGCCAGGTGAATGATATGCATAATGAGTGTGTCTGGCCTTTGTTCACCATCAAAGGCCAGATCTGATCGTTGTGTTCTCCCGAGGGCTACCACGTGTAGTCGGAAGCAGTAACACTAAAACAACAAAACCGAGACAGTAGAATCGCCTTAGTGGAGTCGCCAGGTGCACGATTGCAATCTTTGAAGTACTAAGTTCTGATGCACCTTCAGAACTAGTAAACGTTGTCATTCTACCCAGGGAAAATCTTCAATTTTGTCCCGACAACGACACTAGAAATGTTAGCACTAGAAGTCACCTATGGATTGCGACAGAGGTAAGCCTGATACCCATCAGTTTTATATGTCACAATGAATGAATAAGGGTGGTCGAATGGGTGTAGACCCAAGAGAATATTGCTTTAACTCAGAATCCTGGACTAGACAAAGCATAATCAAGTGAGGTCTTGATCTAACTCTAGTCAGGAAGTTGAGTTTAAAATGAGCTGAGGGAAGACTTGGTGAGAAAATTTAAGAGTCTTCTATGGACATCCGGTCTTCCAACAACCTAAGGAAGAAAAGATTCAAGAACAAGATCCTCTTGGAGCTGAAGTTTCAGACACTAAGATATGCCTAAAGGACACAGTTATACCAGCACGATGATCAAACCTACATCACAATGCTACTGTAACAACTCAACTAGATCCTCCAATTCTGAGCTACTTAGTGTAAGAGGGAAAATATAACATAGGAAACTGATTAAAACTGGTGAAAATATTGTAGTGATCAAACCTACATCACAACAACATAACTACCCTCGACTGGATCCTCCAATTCCAAGTGTTTTAACAAAGCTGTTTACAGAGATATGAAAGAAGCTGACTTTCATTAAATAATAAGTCTCAAATACAAATGCATAACCAGAGAACTAGAGGCCTCGTTAAAACTTTACAATCAGGAGCTCAGCTCAACTCTCCACCCCTACAAAATATAAAAAAATGAGTATATATACTCAGAATTGCTAACGACCCCCAGGGACACGAAAAAAACACTGCATTCAAAGATTTACATCTCCTCCTTATGTTGTCAGACTGCACTTGTCTTTCTCTGTTAGATGCAAAATTAAAACAGTATGGGCTTTGCAGGAAAACCTATTTACAGAGGAGTTCTGGGCTGTCAGCTAGCCACCACGACCATCCTTTCATGCTTTCCATTTATGTGATGAAAAAAGGTTTCAACCACCATCCCCCACTTTAATTAACTGTCTTCATTGGGATTGGGATGAGCCTTGACATCCATGAATTCTCTAGGAGGTGCCCATGACTTTGCTGAATTAATATCGATGCCTCAAGCCCTGCTGCTCTCCTTCTGCAATCAATACAGGCACTTTCAGCCCTTGGCACAACTCTTATCCATCGTTCCACTCGACCTCAGTCCATGACCCTGCGCTTATCCCCTATAAAATTTTGGGGCTTCACATTTAGCGAGTTTTCACTCCCCTTGATTTCAAAAATCTTGATGCCCGAAATCGTGAAAACAGACCGTCTAGATTGACGGTCGGATCTGCTCTAAAATTGATGGCCAATATTGCTTCCCCGAAGACCCCACGTCACCAACTCTACACGATAGGTGCTAATATTCTTCCCAGACCCGCACACCATAGGGCCACGGGCTATGACCATGGGCCCAAGCTTTGAGCGCTTCAAAATTTTGCGTGTCGGGAGTTTGCGCTGTGCTCCATGCTTGAACCTCCGATATGCGAAATCTCGATTTCACATTATCTACTACCACGTGCCCCTCTGCTTTAGACGACCTAGATAAATCTTTCAATGTGGGACCACATACCATCGACACTCTTGGGAAGACTTTTCTTTGGACCAGATCCTGCGCCACGCATCCCCTAGAATGGACGACCCTGATTATTTCATGATTTCGCATGTCGCGAGTTTTCAGGACTCACCCTTCTTACTTTCCTGACTCAAGAAATCATGAAAAGATGATCCAACGGTCCAACTATCTCCTTTGATCAATGACTGGGATCTTTTCGCGATTTCTCATTTCGGGAGTCTTTGATGTGATCGACTCTCGACCTCTCGATTCGCAAAATCACGACTATGCTGATCATGCGCCACACATCCCTTTGAAATGAACGACCCATATCTCACGATTTTGGGCCTTGGTCTAATGCTAAACTTTGCACAACTCTATAATCCCGATCGCCCGATGGCCGTCGATCTAATTTATCTGATGGATCTGACAGCTGAGACTGAGCTTGTGCTTGATGGATTTTCGCCGACCAGGTATGTGCGCGCCTTTGCATAATCGCACCCCAACTTTGGATAAAAATGTATATGGTGGGTTTTTAAACCCCTTTTCTCGCATTTGGTCACCCAATTGCCAACTTCAAAGGAAAAATATCCCCTTACAAGAATAACTGCTAACATAGTGCAGGCATAAATGATGACTGGGCAAGCCGCACCACAATTTAATCAAGTCCCAACCCCATACAACACTGCGCAACAACCATATAATACCGCATAGCCATAGTACAATACAACACAACCTCAGTACAATACCACGCAATACAATCATGCACCTCAGTATAACACATCGAGAGGACATCGAGTAGGCTACAGAGGTGGAGGACGAGCGAGATGAGGTTTTGGACGAGGTAGAGGACCAATAGTATGTCATAATTGTCAAAAATTGGGACATTACGCAAGGGAATGTCCACTTCCACCAACAACCTGTATGTATTGTCGTGCATCAGACCATGATACAGAAGAATATCCAACACTACTGGTAAATATCCAGGAAAAGAGGAACCAGAACAACCAGAATGTTCAATGGATCTCAGTTGAAGCGAGGGATGAAGGACGAAACATCAACATAGTTACTCGTGGAGGAGCTAAAACAGGAAATGGCGCATTCCAACAGGAGCCAGTACAACACCAGTGGGTAAGGAGAAACGCCAAACCAAGGAAGTAGTTCGACGCGCAGAAGGAGAGGGAGATATTTAAGCAAGCCCGATAAGAATTTCAGAAGGAGGACATTGCGTCGTATTCAACCGTGCAACAAAGTAAGGAAGCACCAAAATATGAGATGCCTCCGTTATTGGATCATACCAATGCAATGAAATCCACGGGACAAGTAAGTACAATCAAAGGCTTTTTGCAATAATGTGTAAGAGTATTGAATGATCCATCACATGTCAAAGTATTGCAAAACATATTCGAAAGATGTAGTACAGAGACGAAAGGAAAACTAGAACAAAAAACCGTCAATCACCTACATACAAGGAGAAGAACAAGTAGGGAGTTCAGACTGAATGCCAACATCATAGATTTCAACATGGGAGATATCATACTAGATCTAGGATATGAAGTGAATGTATTGTTGGAAATACTAAAACAACTGAGAGGGGGGTGAATCAGTTGTTTATGTGCTTAAACAATATTATACCTTTTAAAATATTATTAATCTTCCTTCATGTGGTCATCAACAATATATAGCATATGGACAGTAAAAGTAAAGACCATCAGTCACACATAAAATATACACAGAGACAGATTTTCGCGAGGAAACCCATAAAGGGAGAAAACCTCTTCTTCTTCGAAATGATAGGTAGTCTTTTTCAGTTCTGTACATCATTTACAATTGAGCACCAACTCAATTTGAGGCTGCTACCTCTGTTTTACAAGCTGCAATTTGTTTGAGAGCTCCAACTCTCTGGTTTCTCTAGCACCCACTAGAAGGAAGCACCAACTCCCTGAATATTCCAGCACCAACTGGATG
>SNQJ01S0055000.1:0-20379 GCA_010110895.2 Picea sitchensis | reverse complement strand
CGTGAAATCGGGGTTCTTGAGGTCAAGTGACTTTGTCATTTCAAAGTCCCGATCCCCGATGTCGATGAGCCCCTTTCCATGTGCTAGCCCTTTTGTCTATAGGCCTTGGCCCATATGACCGACACACGCTGGCCCTCCCGGCTCAGCTCCCGCTCATATGTCCAACTCCCGTGACCACAACCTTATACCGTTGGGGCTACGGGGTTCGCGAGTTCGAGATGCACGAACTCCTTGCTCTCGGGATCTCTGATATCCCGATATGCCGACGACGCTTGATCCTTTGCCACCTGTCCTTGCAGATGGACGGTTCTGATTAGATCGGGTTTTCCACGATGAAATTCCCCGACTTCTGGTCAGCGGGATTGCCGATATCCCAACTCTCGATATGCCGATGGATGGCCTCCCTCTCGGGGCTGTTCCCAGTGGCGCTCGATCGCTGCCACGCGTCCTCTCCAAGTGGACGGTCCCGATCTCGTCGGGATTTCGGGACTTCCAATGCCCTGGTTCCCTGGATCTTGAGAACTCCGATTCTCCGATGGACGATGTCCTGATGATGACTCCTCTTGTCGGGATTCCCTCTCCTGCTCACGAGGACTTAACTCCCTTGCAACTTCTGCAGATCTGACGGAGGTTGGCGACCCTGCACCAAATCTAAAGGCTCTCGTTCTTTCAGGAAGTTTGAATGGGATCCCAATGTCACTGACTCTTCTCCTCTCGATTATTGCTACGCTGCTATTCATTGCTATTGTACTCAAGCCATCACTAAACCTCAATTGTACTTGCCATCAATGACAAGTATACACTGCTTTTTCGCTGTTTGTTACATATCTACCAACAATCTCGGGATCCCACTGTCACTGAATCTTCTCCTCCCGATTATTGGTGCACTGCTATTCATTGCTGTTGTACTCAAGCCATCACTACAACCTCAATTGTACTTTCCATCAATGACAAGTATACACTGCCTGTTCGCTGTCTGTTACATATCTACCAACACGTATTACCAAATAAGACATGGAAATGCATGGGAGAGGCCACATTAGGATACTCACCTGTTCAACTGAAACTAGCAAACCAACACAGAGTCTTACCAATCAGTAGACTGAACGGAGTGATAGTAGACTTGGATGTAGTGTGCACTAAAGAAAACTTTGAAGTGATTGAAATAGTGGACGACACAACACCATATCTAGCGTTGCTTGGCTTGGATTGGACGTTTGACAACCAGGCCATAATCAATTTGAAGACACAAAAAATGACATTTGAGTCAGGTGAATACAGGGTCATCGTGCCATTAGACCCATCATAAGGGGAAAGGTTTGTAGAACCCACTTGACTAGACTTAGAAGAAATCAACCAGTTATATAGAAAAACTGCGCACGACGAAGATTACGTAAACCCAACTGCAGATGGAATACTCAGTTGGCGGAGCATTACTTCATGTACGACAGACTTAGATACCGGTTTAGAGAACTGGAAAAAAAGGCTACATGAAGTTTCCACAAGAAGATGTCAACGAATAGACCGCGCAGTAAGATGGGTAGGTACAAAGATAAGGGAACCACCCAGTTTCCACGGAATAAACGATCTAGAAACATTCTTGACACAGTAAGAAGATGAAGTTTTAGAGAATTAGAGACTCTTATCACTTGACATAGCACTCAAGGCCACACCTGCAAGATGGTGGCGTGCACACAAAAAGACAATCACAGATTGGTACCAATGTAAGCGGTTACTGCGCATAAGGTTCAACACTGAACATAAAAACAACAACAAACAAAGGTACGATGGATAGGGGGCACCAACAGAACACTCGGAGAAGTGCAGAACAATGTGGAAACTGACACCCCCAGAGGAATGGCCTCACCATTTCATACACACTTTAGAGGGCATAGCAACGAACTAGTATATTGACTAGGAACTGCGCAGAGGAACTGCGACTTGGACGGTATTGCAATAGAATTTTACAGTTACTTTTTCATTCGAGCATGAAAACCCCGACATAGACAAAGATCTTAAACAAATAAGAGGGATGATATTCATCAAAGAACTAGAAGTCGAACTCATAACATAAGAACACCAACAGAACAAACAAACAGTCAATGAACTGTTGTCATGTTACCATGTGCACGAGGACACCCCAGAGGAAGACGATCCACATGATATTCAGATCGAGGAAGAAGAAGGTGAAAGAGAAGTGGAGGGTCCACCTATAGAATCATAATTCATTGCCATGCCGATCAAGGTGAAGTAAGTTAACATTGGGACAGTCGCAAATCCCAAAATGGCTAGCATTGGAGATTATTGGGATGAGCAAACAGTAGAAAGCATAACCAAATTACTGCGCGAGTACAACGACCTTCCCACAACATTTATAGAGATGAAGGGTATAGCAGGAGAGATAGGAGAAACAAAGATACCACTCAGAGTTGAAGTGAGACCGATCAGACAACGACCATACAGATTGAACTCGATCTATAAGAAGAAATTCAAAGTCGAGATCGACAAGATGGTCGAAGCAGGAATAATATAACCAATGGAAGAATCAGAATGGATAAGTCCGATGGTAGTTCAGGAAAAAAAACAAGGAGGGATACGGATATGCGTCGACTTGAGAAAGTTGAACGATGCATGCTTACATGACCCGTTCCCTACACTTTTCACGGATTAAGTGTTGGAGAACGTAGGAGGACATGAAGCTTACTCATTCACTGATGGATTCTCATGCTACCACCAGATCAAGATAGCACATGAAGATAGATAAAAGACCATATTTTATACAGAATGGGGATCCTACCAGTACACAGTCATGCTGTTTGGACTGAAGAATGCACCAACAATATTTTCCCGAGTAGTCATCGTCGCGTTTAAGGAATTCATCCACCAGTTTCTAGAGGTATACTTGGACGACTGGACAGTCTATAGTTTGTTGAAATAACATGTAGAGGTCTTACGATTGATGTTAGAAAGATGTAGAAAGTTCCAGATATCATTAAACATAAAAAAATGTATATTTGGAACACTGTTTGGGATACTATTGGGCCATATAGTATGCAAACAAGGTTTACTAGTAGATCCTGCAAAGATTGCAGTAATTGTTAACTTGCCACCACCAAAAACAGTCCATCAGCTAAGAGCGACATTGGGACACACATGATACTACAGAAATTTTATCAAAGGATACACGCAGATTACCGCACCAATGGAGAAACTATTAAGAAAAGATACAAAGTTCCAGTGGAACGACGATTGCCAACATGGTCTGGATACGTTCAAAGAAAAGATGGTCACCGCGCCAATACTAGTATTTCCAGATTGGGAAAATACATTCCATGTACATGTAGATGCATCAGCCATAGCACTTAGAGCTATCTTGGCGCAACCAGGAGCGGGATATTTGGATCACCATATAGCATTTGCGAGCAAAAAGTTATCATAATCATAGCAGAACTATAACACTACAGAGGGAGAAGGCCTAGCTATGGTCTACGCACTGCAGAAGTTCAGACACTACTTATTGGGAAAACACTTTAATATGTTCACAGATCACTCAGCCCTTAAATACCTAGTCAACAAGCCAGTGTTGGGGGATGTTATCACCTGCTAATTTGCTTTATTTTTTCCCAAAGCATCTTGTCCTTGCACTACCTTTCCACTCAGATTTTAAAACTTTTTCACTAGCTCCGTCAAGCTCCCATCACCTAAATCCTTCACCGAACTGATCATCCAAAATAGTCATGTACTCCATGAGTAAAAAATTGGCAAATATCCCAAGCCTATACCTAGCCTTAATTCTTATCTAAATCCCTTAGTTCCATCACTTCATTCATTTTTACCCTTATTTTCATATTCCCGTTGAAAATAAAAAAACATGTCTTTTATTAAGCACCCTTATCCTATCCACAAAGTCATGTGTTAAGCCTCATATGCCCAAAGTCCTTAGAAATTGGAAAAAACTTTTATTATTATTAATATAAATATTTTTATATTAAAATATTTATATTAATATTTGATCCAATATTTAATTTATGGCATCAGGTCAAATCATGGGCACGAATCTCGATTTATAATATGGAAAATACATATCGGGCATAGAATTAAAGCAAAGGTTAATTATGTGAAGGTGGACCGGGGAAAATACCGTGGTTTTGGTGATTGGACCGGTGTTTTTATGTGGTGAATATTGGGGAGAAAATTAGTTTGAATTAAACCACTCCATCCCAAGCCCGATATAATAAATGCACCATTTATCCTATGGTTTATGTGTGACATTTTTCGAGGAGTATGTTTTCAATAATGATTATGGAATTTCCAATCAAAGAAATTCTTCCTCATGGTGAAATTGTTTTACAGAGGTAAAATTCACATTTTACAAATTAAAGAGATTAATGTTTATTTCCATGGAAAAGAATTAAATGGGATTACAGAGGTAAAATTCACATTTTACAAATTAAAGAGATTAATGTTTATTTCCATGGAAAATAATTAAATGGGAAGATGCACGTGAAATGAAGACTTGGATAATTCTTTATCCAAAGGTTTTATGGAAGTAAAAGAAGAATATAAAAGGTATTTTACCAAAGATGGTAAATTGGAAAAAACATGACACAGTAAATGTTTTTCACATTGAAACGGTAAATTGGAAAAAACATGGTAACAGTAAATGTTTTTTACAGTGAAATGGTAAATTGGGAAAAACAAGACATGGTTTCCAAAACCAAAATGGTTTTAAAAACCACTGGCATGAATTAAATTATGGAAATTTAATTCTATAGGATAGAAAAATATTTAGGAATTATTTTTATTTCAAATATATTATTCCCAAATATTTAATGAGAATATGGAATTAGATTTGAAGGAGTATAAGTGACATTTCAAAGAGAACGTGGCAGAGGAAGGAGCTGGAGCGTCAGAGGAATCTGCAGGGATCATGAAACATTTTTCTGAAAACTGTCATTTGTAATCATTGTAGAAGCTTAAACGTTTCAATTCAACTATTGTAATCAGTTTCTAACTAAAGGAACTCGAAATTGTATAAATGATAGAGGTTCTGAATGTATTAGGGTGGGCAGAAGTGCAAGGGCACAAATTCTGGTTGTTCTGAAATATATTGAAAATTTCTGGGACTGAATTGAATACATATGCAGAATCTTTTGAAGTCTCTATGAAAAGACTCTAATGGTGGTGATATGAGTTTTGTCTTCCCTCATTGCATGTATTTCCTATGTTTCTTTAATTCCATTTACATTTTTGTCTATTTAATTTGGAGAGTTAAAGGCCCAGAATTCATCTCTTGATGCTCTCGGCTGAAACAATTTGAACTGTGTGTATTTCTTCCTAACTAATTCATAATTCATTTCAGTAATGCTCTGATGCAATTATTTGTTATCTCTTTCCTCTTACACTCTACTTAATATTATTTACAACTCAGATTCATTGCCTCATTTATCCTTTATCCTCTGGAGAGTTCTATTGGCCAGTCAATGTTTTCATTCATTTTTAGAATTTTGACTCCATAGCCTTGAGTGTCCCTCCTCTTCTTGGCCAACAAACTTTATTAAAACCCCCAAAACAAACCAAATCTATCCACCGATTTCCAAAGAAATATCAAGTGACACGAGAGAGCCCTCTCTGATTTGAGCAGGCTAGTGCTTCAGCTTTAAAGCAGGTTGAAACAGTTACCTCTGTCGTTTGTATATCAACCAGACAAAATTTACAGAGTGCTAACATTTTGGTGCCATTGCCAGGGACAAAATTGAAAATTTTTCCCTAGGAAAGAATGACATGGTTGAGTTATAAGGTCTCAGAGCAGCAGACACTCAGGCACATATTGGCTGTATTCCTGCTCTGACGACTCCACACATCAAAAACTTAGTTTGAAGGTGATTCCACTGCTAGAAGAATCCAAAAATTTAAATTTTCACTGGCGACTCCACTCTCAATGAAGAATCAAGCTTCCAAAACATCATTGGCGACTCCACTGTCCGAAGATGAGTTCAATATATTCAAGGTATGCTCCGATGAATCGCTCTCATATTCCTAGCTTTCCAAATCGTATTCCTCACATAAATTGGCAAAAATATTTGCCTAAATTCGAAGATGGTAAAGGAAATGATGTTTCCTTGCACTTGATTAGATTTCACATGCACATATGTAAGCTGGGGATTAAATTTCATGAGGATTGTTTGATGAAAATGTTTATGGCTACTTTAGAAGGGAAAGCAAGATTATTGTATGAAGGTTTAAAACTAGGCAACTTATAATGTCTTAAGGATTTCCACATAATATTCTTTAAGCATTATGGAGAATCTAATCCTTCATTCTTGGTGTTTGAAGATTGTTGTGAATTTTGTGAACATTTCATTAAGTACCTTGAAAATGTTTTTGGTGATGAAGAGTGTATGAATGATGAAATCATAGAAGCCCTTTATGAATATTCATCCCAACAACAAATAGTATCCCCTCCTTTTGTTGAAGGTGATGTTGATCAAGAAATTGTTGCTGAAAGTCATTTTCCTTCTCCTGAGCTTGATGAAGATATTCAACAATATTTCCAGCAAGACAAAGTGTTTCAAAGTTGTCTTTCTTCCCCTGTGAATGATGTGGTTGTTCAAATTCTAAGTGGTCTAGACATGGATGAGGATTTCAAAACTGCATCTATGGAGACTCCAAGCAGTGAAAAAACAAATGACTTAGAGCTTCAGGAAAGCAACAAAACAATGTATGCCACTTTTCAATCAGAAATACATAAAGATAATGAAGAGGCATTTGTTTTATTTGATTCCTTTGAAAATCATGGTTTTGAAAATGCATCCATGGGAACTCTAGACTGTGAAATAGTGCATGCTATTAGCTTTTCTCATTTGCAAGAAGATTATGAACAAGAACTTATTTCCATTCATTCATTTGAAAGTCAAAATGACAATCCTCAAGCAAATTTCCATAAGGTTAATGAAACCAAATCAGAATTGTTTGAAGAACAAGAGGATAGCCTTGATGCACATAATATGGCTGTCATATTTGAAGATGTTCAAGAATGTATGAATGTTTTTGTTGATATGCATGGAAGAGTAGACAAACCTATTGTTTCCATTTCATTTGAAAATTCTCTCAAAATAGAAGAAATAAAGCAAGAGCAACAAACACTTATGAAAGAGGCTTTTCTTTTTGTTTTTGCTCATCAAGAAGAAATGATTTTTCATGGTTTTCAAGATCCTGTGGCCATCCTATTATAGTCTCCAGTGAAGGAGGAGTTTGTTTCATTCATAAGCTCAGGTTTTGGATTCAACTTTTGTTTTCAGCTACCATGTTTTACATTTGTCTGCTTGCTTAAGAAAGATGTGAGCAAAGAAAAATCGGGAAGCCAAT
Organism: Picea sitchensis; assembly: GCA_010110895.2. Lineage (NCBI taxonomy): Eukaryota > Viridiplantae > Streptophyta > Pinopsida > Pinales > Pinaceae > Picea > Picea sitchensis. Next base: position 13,011 of record SNQJ01S0055000.1, on the reverse strand, counting down.
TGCTTGATTGGTTGCATTGGCACTTTAGCATCACTTGATTGAGTATTCATTTCAGCGGATTTAGCATAGATAGGAGTGTGAAAATAAACTTATTGGTCAAGCATTTTTCAGTTTGGATTTTCAGTAGTGTGTACAGTCAGATTTTAGTGGTGTATTCAGTGTTCAGTATCCAGTTGAGAACAATGTGCAGAGTTTGGTTTTTAGCAGACACCGGTGACAGGTCAAGGCAGGGTACACACACATGTTTTGGGAGCATCTCAATGGATCAGGCACTAGGTCTACGAGTTCTTTGCTACCTCACAGGGAGGATAACATCCCCAGTTGGAGCCTATGTTATCACCTGCTAATTTGCATTATTTTTTTCCAAAGCATCTTTTTCTTGCACTATCTTTCCACTCAGATTTTAAAACTTTTTCACCAGCTTCGTCAAGCTCTCATCACCTAAATCCTTCACCCAACTGATCATCCAAAATAGTCATGTACTCCATGAGTAAAAAATTGGCAAATATCCCAAGCCTATACCTAGCCTTAATTCTTATCTAAATCCCTTAGTTCCATCACTTCATTCATTTTTACCCTTATTTTCATATTCCCGTTGAAAATAAAAAAATATGTCTTTTATTAAGCACCCTTATCCTATACACAAAGTCATATGTTAAGCCTCATATGCCTTTATTGTAATCAGTTTCTAACTAAACGAACTCAAAATTGTATAAATGATAGAGGTTCCGAATGTATTAGGGTGGGAAGAAGTGCAAGGGCACAAATTCTGGTTGTTCTGAAATATATTGTAAATTTCTGGGACTGAATTGAATACATATGCAGAAGCTTTTGAAGTCTCTATGAAAATATTCTAATGGTGGTGATATGAGTTTCGTTTTCCCTCATTGTATGTATTTCTTGTGTTTCTTTAATTCCATTTACATTTTTGTCTGTTTAAATTGGAGAGTTAAAGGCCCAGAATTCATCTCTTGGTCCTCTCCGCTGAAACAATTTGAACTGCGTGTATTTCTTCCTAAATAATTCAGAATTCATTTCAGTAATGCTCTGATGCAATTATTTGTTATCTCTTTCCTCTTACACTCTTCTTAATATTATTTAAAAATCAGATTCATTTCCTCATTTAGCCTTTATCCTCTGGAGAGTTCTATTGGCCAGTCAATGTTTTCATTCCTTTTTTAGAATTTTGACTCCATAGCCTTGAGTGTCCCTCCTCTTCTTGGCCAAAAAACTTTATTAAAACCCCCAAAACAAACCAAATCTAGCCACCGATTTCCAAATAAATATCAAGTGACACGAGAGAGCCCTCTCTGAGTTGAGTAGGCTAGTGCTTCAACTCTAAAGTAGGTTGAAACAATTACCTCTATCATTTTCTATCAACTAGACAAAATTTACAAAGTGCTAACAGGGGAGAGAATCTGTCGATGGCTACTACTATTTCAAGAATTTGATTTTGAAGTAATAGTCAAGCCAGGGAAATTGAATGCAAAACCTGACCACCTATCAAGGGTCACAAACGGAGAAGAACCTACGAATTTAGAGGACAATTTCCCAGATGCATAATTATTTTTAGTTCAGATCGCTGATGAATACTTTGCAGATATCATTCAGTACTTGAGCACAGGTACTGCGCCGCCAGAATACAACACCATGCAGAAGAAAAATGTGGTAGTTCGGGCTGCATACTATCAACTGATCGCAGGACACTTATAGAAAATGGGCGCAGACAACATCTTGTGCAGATATGTGTTAGAACACGAAAGACAAGAGTTTTAAAAGAAGCCCATGAGGGAATAGCAGGAGGACATTACGCAGGCAAAGCTACCGCGTAGAAGGTATTGCGCGCAGGACTATGGTGGCTGACCATTCACAAAGATTTGAAGGAATACTGCCAGAAATGTGACGTCTGTCAAAGGGTTGGTAAACCCAATAGAAGGGACGAGATGCCACTACGACCACATTTAACATTGCAAGCATTCGATAAATGGGAAATAGACTTTGTGGGACCAATCAACCCACCAAAAAAAAGAACAAGAGCAAGGTACATTATCACTGCGACATAATACCTAACAAGATGGGTGGAAGCAACACTAGTATAGGATTGCAGCGCAAAAACAACAACACACTTTCTATTTGAACAAGTAATCACTCGATTTGGGTGTCCAAGAGTTTTGATAAGGAACACACTTCATTAACAACACTATCAACACTATGACTGAAGAGTTTGAAGTCCATCATCAGAAGAGCACACCATATCACCCACAGGCAAATGGCACAGTAGAGGAATTTAACAAAATCCTTGAAAATGCACCGACGAAGGTCTGTAATGTCAACAAAGATGATTGGGACCTTAAAATAGCAGTAGTATTGTGGGCCTATAGGAATAAGTGCAAAAATTTGACAGGGCACACACAATTTAAACTGGTATATGGCCAAGAAGTAGTGGTTCCATTAGAATTCCTAGTACCAAGCTTGCGTGTAGCATCAATTACACACATGACTGAACGAGGCGCAATACAGGAGAGACTAAATCAGCTGATAACCATGGAGGAAGATCAGATCCTAGCAGGGTTTCACCAACAAGTTCAGAAAGCAAGGGACAAATCTTGGCATGACAGACACATCAAGAATAAAACTTTCAAGGAAGGAGATTTAGTGTTGATGTATGACAACAAATCCTTTTAGCACCCAGGAAAGCTCATAATGCACTGGTTAGAACCGTACGAAGTAAAAATTGTCACAAATGGAGGAGTTATACATTTTAAAGACTTAGCAAGCGCATAAATCAGAGGGATGATCAACAGGAGCCGACTAAAGCTGTACAAGGACAGTCGACCACCCACCACGCAGTAAAAAAAAAATAAAAAAATAGGATATTCAGCAGTACCAACAGAGGCATAGTGCGCCGAAAGAAGAAGGAGCATGCACACTTAGGAATACAAATTCGGCGAGAACAAGGCCAACAACCAGGTCATGATGAAAACAAGCGGGAAAAGAAAATATGACAAAAGTAGTACGAAACAACGAAGTTATGCGAAATTGAATGCCGGAAAGGACCGACGGGATGCTGCATTAATCACACCAACTGGAGACGATGGGGGAGAGTAATGACAAGTACGAAGGAATTGGAGGTTCAGTGAATCTTCCATAAAGGTAGCGTCCTCAACAAGTTTCATACGAGGCCCATACAAAATACGGACGTGGGAGCAAACAGTCTATTGCAAAACTGGAAAAGACAAAGAACGAGAAGGCATATGAAGCACAGAGTGCAACTCACAGAGCTTACAAAGACCTTTGAACTTAGCAAATGCTCGACATTCACCACCATGGCACCACCAAAGCAAGAAGACACAATCCAGACTACATGACACTCCAGAATTAGAACCAGGGCACAAGCACAATCGGAGGAAGGCGAACAACAACCACCCGATATCGTCAATATAGACAAAATCCCCTCACCAGATACGACACTGATAAACCCCAAAACCGTGGTAGAAGAAATCCAACAACAAGCATAGGAGGGCATGAATGTGGATATGCCTGTAGCGGCATAAGAGCAACAGAACCAAGGCACAGAAACCTTGGAGGACAACTACAAATTTGGCAGCAGCAGTCGAGCCAGAAGAATCTCAAACAACTGCGTCAGACCACCCACTGGAAGTAACAGTGGAAGATGTCACATGTTGGCTAGAATGGTTTTCCGAAGTATGATCGATGGAGGCTGGAACCTCGATCCAGCCACCACCGAAGAAGTACAAGCAACAGGTACCTAGGTCACCACGCAAGCAACCTGTCATTGCCCTTGTTTTGTCGTGTATACCAGATGGGGTATGGGTGAAATCATACTTGCTAGGTCATATTGAGAAGCTGAAATACTCGGACCACGATGTAACAGACATAGACAAGTTCCCGAAATTCACAAAGAGAGTATACTTACAGACTATGGGAGTGAATGCGGTTGGGAAATCGATTGATCAAACACTCCAGTGGGCAACAAGATTGGAGAAAACGAGGATTTTAGGTCTTCTAGATCTACCACACTTTGGCAGAGGACAATACACAAATAGTTGTGTCAAACAACTGATGGAAGTCACACATGGCGGGGATATATGGTTGGAAAAACTTGTCTCGATAGACGTGGAGCTCATTGCGCACATTACAGGGCTTCCATACCAGGGCATGGATCCCCTGCAATTCCTCGACGATAAGACAAAGGAGAAGGCACTCGCGGAGGAGATGAAGAAGAAATACGGCACTGACAGGGGGACGCGAGGAATCATCATCAAGAGGATCAATGATGTTGCGACACAAATGGCCGCCAAAATCTTGGACTGCAAGATGCTAAGAAAATTCCGCAGGGAGGAAGTCCTGACTGGGGTCATCGCAGTTGCAGCAAAATGTGCTGAGGGCACCATAGTTAGTTGGGCACCGTATCTGTTGAATTTGTTCCTGGATGACTGCAAGGATGCGCAAGATCTATGAACATAATTTCATTACTCTTGGTTGCTCATGTTGATGTCCATCATGGGATGGAAGGAACCAAACTATACATTCTTCGCCACCAGACCCAAGCTGAATTGTGGAGCGATGTATTTATCACTTGGCATCACATTAGATACCAGGAACAGGAATATGAATGCAGCTGTATTCGAAGGATACCTTCGCGACCTGCAGGAGGCCATCTCCAACATGTGGAGAATAACACCATAGGCTGTCGCACAGTATCGGGACATCGCCAACTTCAAGGCCACTCGACATGCGATGTGGATACAGGCACATAAGGACCCCAATAAGTAGTGGCTACAAATGCGCTACTGCATCACGGAGGGCAACATCGACATGGTTATCAAAGACTGGGAAGATGACTGGAAGATCCCAGTCCTCACCCAAGACATACCTACAAAGATAGTAGAAGAGGAGACATGGAAGGAAGAAACACAGACTCAGGAAGTCCCAGTGCCCAAGAAACGAAGGACGGGCCAGACCAAAGAAAAGAAGACAAACAAAGGGACAACTAAGACAAGAACCCATATGGGGAAGAAGAATAATATGTAGCTAGCCCAAGAACAACAGAAACAGCCCGAGGAAGCACATGGGACTACACCAAGTCCCAACTCACAAGGACCAGGCCTGAATAAGAGACCAACTACTCAGATGGGAGGTGTGCCCAAGAAGATGAAGGCACAAAAAACACCTCTAGATTACATGATCACAGAGGACGATGCATAGATGATAGCCCAAATGGTTCATGTTCGTACATCAGAAGACTTTGAGAATGATGTGTGCCATAGGAACATAATTCAAGAGGAGATGGCAGGCATGCGACAGTTCCTCAAGCAGATAGGGGAAGCGCAAGCATCAGGCAACAACATAGGAACAAGGTCATAAACATCACAGACATAAGAAAGACAGGAAGAAGGCGAGTGAGATACAGTCCACACAATACCGCAATCGAACACAACATTCCACATTACACCCAGTATGTTGTGCATGGACGAGATCATGGGGAAAAACCCCTAAAGGACTTAGCTCAAATCCAACTGGTATTGTCGCTAATACCATCCAAAGATCTACATAAATTGCAGGTCAGCATTACCCAAGAGGTACAATCTCATGCATGCACAGACTTAGCCGAATTATAGTAGGAAATGGAGAAGCAGGACGTGCTGGAATTAATATGTGAGCAGGCTAAGCTCGAGGCCCAAGAGGAGAGGGAGCGCGTGAACGGATTGGAACGAAAAGTGGCAGGAACTTACGAGAATATTCCAAAGACCTTGCAGTCGAGGGTTGAACTCACAACAACAAAGAAGATTGATCAGATTGTGCAGGCAATCGATCAATATTAGAAGGAGATTGAGAATCTCCGTGAGCAACTCACACCTACCACTCCACCAGAGGTAAGGGAGCAACGGAAGCAGGAGGAAACACAACAACTATAGGAGATAGAGCAATAGGTCAGCATAGAAGTTGACTTGTTCGACCAAGCAACACAGCTTTGGACAAAGCTAGAAGAGGATCAACAAGTCCAATAGTGGGACAAGGAAGAAGAAAGGATAAGCGTAGCTATCCAGGACCTCAAGCAGAGGCATAAGACAATGTCCATCACAGAGTGCGTCAAAGGGGCACATAATATGAAGAAACTACAGGTAGAGCTCACCACTGCGCAAACACTGAAAAAGGAGCGTCAGGCTCAAATGGAGCCGCTTCAAGAGCGAGTAGCAGAAGTCATTGCACAAGCAGAGGAATCCAAGACACATATAGCACAAACCCTGGCAGAGTGCGCATGATTGATCAGTGATGAAATTGCAGTCAAGATAGTAGACACACTTAGTGAGAAGACTGCGCAGGCACAAACACAAGCAGTGGAGCTCAAGGAGAAGTTCCAGGGGATCACCAGGGAGATCAACGAAGCACACAAAGGTTAGGTTGCTCGGGACGAGCCACATGTCAGTTTTGGGGGCATGTTGGAAGCAGATCGAAGAGGAAAGCAAGGCGATTTTGGGAAAGAAGGCATGCACGAGGAAATCGATAGCTGGAAGGAAGAACAACATGCACACATGCATGGAAGACCTAACGATGTTAGGGTTAGGGTTTTGGTAATATATTGTAATGGTTGAAGAGACAAAAATGTATAAATATAGTTATCTAGGTCTCATAAAGGGGATGCTCATTGTTGTAGCGAGTTGATAGAGATATAGAGAGACGAGTACAAGGAATGCATGGTATGTAATATCTTGTTGTATGACCTACTTTTGTAAGTTGTTGAGCTAGAGAGGACTGGAGGAGGGTAGATCTTGAGGGTTAGATTGCAGGCTGAGGAGCCTGGTGCGATCTAGTCTGCCTCATCATAGATCTTGACCCGACGGAGAAGAGTTGTAAAGTGTGCGGTGCTGTAGTGACCGAACGACTATAATAAAAGAGCTAAGAGCCAAATCTTTGTGGACGTAGCCCAGGAGGGGGTGAACCATGGTAACATCTGTGTTATGTGATTGAATGCATGTATGTCTTTATTGTCTTTCAGTAGATATTGATAAGCTAATGAATGAGTTACTATATTCTCTGCATAAATCATGATAACAATATACTGCGTTAATAAGTTACAGTAGCACTCTGAAGATACAGTTATCAAATCTCTCACTCAATCCTAGGCTGTAAACACATGAGTATTGTAGCCACCCATTAAGGCTATCTTGGGTGAGACTGCGCAGTGTACCCTGTGCACTGCGTTGCCTTCTGGTTTACCAGGAGGGCCGATAATTTTAGAGGCTTTGTTGGAACCCTGAACAGACATGAACCTTGGGTCAATCAATACAAACTCAAACAAGATATACGTAAACAAGAACCAACACCATCCACAAGTTGCAACCAGATCCTCAATAAGGTGCAAGGAGAAGACACTTGCTACCATCAAGAACTAATGCAACACTAGCAACCAGGTCCTCAATAAGGTGCAAGGAGAAAACACTCGCTACCATCAAGAACCAATGCAGAATGACCATCAATGACAACATCGATATGCTCATGATGAAGTGCCAAACAAATCAAGATAAATAAGTAATTTGCATAACCAATTTGTCTCCAAAATATTCACACACACCATTGAGGAACATCTGAAGCAAGCAGAGAAAAAATTGCAAGAAGGAACCTCCAAGAGAAAGACATGGATCATCAGGGAAAGTCGACAATGTGTCAAATAACAATCTCGCCAAGAATACATGATGTCACAATGATCTCACATGTTGTTGCAAACAATGATCCAATTCTCTGGGTGCACAATGATCCAAGATCCAAGCCACGTCATGGATCTGAGTGTATAAAGGACGCTGCAAAAGTAAATCTGAAATCCATGACACCCTCAAACAAGAAATGAACCATGATAACCTTGGGTCAATCAATACAAACTCAAACAAGATATACGTAAACAAGAACCAACACCATCCACAAGTTGCAACCAGATCCTCAATAAGGTGCAAGGAGAAGACACTTGCTACCATCAAGAACTAATGCAACACTAGCAACCAGGTCCTCAATAAGGTGCAAGGAGAAAACACTCGCTACCATCAAGAACCAATGCAGAATGACCATCAATGACAACATCGATATGCTCATGATGAAGTGCCAAACAAATCAAGATAAATAAGTAATTTGCATAACCAATTTGTCTCCAAAATATTCACACACACCATTGAGGAACATCTGAAGCAAGCAGAGAAAAAATTGCAAGAAGGAACCTCCAAGAGAAAGACATGGATCATCAGGGAAAGTCGACAATGTGTCAAATAACAATCTCGCCAAGAATACATGATGTCACAATGATCTCACATGTTGTTGCAAACAATGATCCAATTCTCTGGGTGCACAATGATCCAAGATCCAAGCCACGTCATGGATCTGAGTGTATAAAGGACGCTGCAAAAGTAAATCTGAAATCCATGACACCCTCAAACAAGAAATGAACCATGATATGATCCACAAGAACTGTATCTGCAAGATAATTTAGAACTCTACTGTCTACAAAAGGAAAACCTATGTGCCGCATATATGAAAGTATGAGTAGTGATCTAAGTGTGTAGATTGCAGATCTAAGTGTATGAGATATATATCTAAATGTGCAGGCTGTAGATTTGTTGCGTCGAGAGACGCTCTACAGTCCAATATAGGGAGAAGTTGTCACATTAGGGTGATGTTAGATTTCAAAATTTAAAAAAATTTAAAGTCGGCTCAATTAAAAAAGTCGGGTCAATTAATAAAAACAAAAATTACACACACTATTATATATGTCATATTTACTATTACTTTAGTAAATTTACTATTAGTTTAGCATTTACTATTACTATTGCTATTTATATTTACTACTACTATTACTTCTATTACTTTAGTATTTAGTATTTACTATTACTATTTACTTTAGTATATTTACTATTATTATTACTTCTATTACTTTAGTATATTTACTATTATTATTACTTCTATTACTTTAGTATATTTACTATTACATTGGTATTTAGTATTTAGTATTTACTATTACTACCAGCATAACTCCATCTTAAACCTGCATCTATCAAGCGCTGAGAGGGATCAAAACTCTCGAGGTGCAAATCTTTCCTCAAGTTTTGCACTAAAAAATGGGTTTGCACCTGGAGAGATTTGATCCCTTTTGGAGATCTAGGGTTAAGATGGAGCTATGATGGTAGTAAAATTGAGAAAACAAGACCCCATGTCTTCAAGAATATCCCAACGAATGAAAACAACTACTAATCCAATGAATACTCAACCAAATTTGCAAACCCTCAGCGAAGAAATTCAAATGTTGCACCAAAACCTCTGTGAAGAACCCCAAATAACTGGATGCTACAACAAAACCCTCTCTCCCAAAATGTGGTCATAAGATGCAACTAACCCTTGTTGCCTCTGTTGATAAAAGGAACCAGTTGTAGAGGACTCGAAACACAAAAAGCGAGAGAACCCAATGGAAATCGAAGTAGTACGGTGTGTGTGGAAGCCAAGTCGAGGTTGTACGAACTTGGCCGTATGCACAAGAAGGAAAATCGCTGCTGAAACCTTTAGTTCTTAGATCTGAGTCAAATTGTTGTTAAAAATGAGGATATGGGTTACATTATTGATAAAAACTTCATATCTTCTCTCTCGGAAGAAAATACCCCCCCAACAATAAAATCTACCCTCTAATAAGCAAATTGGTCCTTTTAGCAAACAAATCACCCTTCTAAAAAAAGAACGTGGTCGTATGCAACAGATTGAAGCAAAAATGACCCTTTAATGAGGAAATCAACTCTTTTATAGCTCATAAATGTGCCCCTCACTGAGAAATAGGCCCTTAAATAGCAGATTGGCCTTCAAAGAGACAAATCATTGTAGTAAAATCTCAGATTGAGATAAATTGCTACTAAAACCCATGGTTGAATGAAATCGTTGCAAATGAGCAAAATGTGGTTGTATAGTGTCAAATTGGAGAGGAAAATTCCCTCACACGTGTAAATTTGAGTGAAACACAATCTAACTTTGAGAAAATGTACTAATTAAACATGATCATACAACAAAAAACATGATCTGTACAGTCTGTACGACGATGGAGAGGTGAGGGAGGAGGATAGTTTTGTATATGGTGGAAAAAAGAACCCATAGAAAAAAAATTCACTAGAAAAAAATATAAACTTAGTAAAAAAATAGGCTTGGTAAACCACCAAGCCTAAAAAATTTCCCAAAAACTTTAGGTTTAAAAAAAAATTAAATGACCTAGGCTAGGCTAGGAAAATTAATTTAGATTTGGGAAAACATAAGCCATTTTTGACGAACCAATAGTTGGTCTTGACTGATTCCTCTATTATGGAGATAATGGTGAGGTCATATTTGCAGAAAAAAGCTCAGAAAAGGCGAGATCTACTCAAATCCAATGAAAAACAAAGTGGTTGTCTAGATAAAAAAAAATAGATCCACAAGGGAAGGGGGGCTAAACGAATAGATCCACTGAAAATTATGCAAAAAAATCAAAAGAGAATTTGTGCAAGGAGAAAGAGCTCGGTAACTGACTTTGATACCATGGTAGACCCGAGAAATATGCAATAACATATAATGAAATCTAATTGGTCTAAATTCCTATGCATGCATCAAATAAATCAGTAAATCAAGAAGGAAAAGAGAACACTTAACCATATGGATGATTTTCCCTTAGGACCCATAGGGTCTCGACAAAATATCAATACCATAAACTAGTCACACACTCTCACACACTCTTGCACACTAAAGGGCCTCCTTCAACTCTATTATATACGAGAGAGTGAAAAAAGAACAATTCTCATAATGCATGTGGGATAAACCTTTTTTACAATATAGAGAGTTATTGAAGAATAACATTACAAATTCCATAGCCATGTAATCTAAAACCACTAGAAAATCATTAACACATTCTAACAACTTCCATCTTTGCTAGAACAAATTCCAATGTATCTTTAGCATGATATACTATTTTGTGAGAGATATTTTGATTTTTTTTATACCAATCCTTGAGGGCTAGCTTGGTCATCTTTATTTTTGTTCCTAGATGAATGTAGGAGAGCCTTTATCCATGTATGCCATACTGTTAACTAATCCTCCAGAAGTTACAATTTGTTTATCCTCCGGTAGTTATTCGCAGTTCGTTTAACCGCTCAGAACTATCAACCGCTTAACTATCTATCCGTTGCTTAACTATCTATCAATGTATAGATATAAAATGTATCTGCATTTTGAATTAATAACTTGAAACCTCAGAGTAATATGGAGTTTATATTTGGCTGTGTACAGTGGTATCAGAGCCACAGATTTTTTAACCACCTTTTTTTTTTTAAAACTCCATGTTATTTTGAGTGGCTGCGTGTATTTTGTGTCCCTACGTGAGAGGGCGTGAAACATTGGCGAAGCAGCTCCTAATTTGAGAAGAGTCGGCTGGTGTAGTTGCTGCGAAGGGACAAAAAGTGCCCGAAGGCCCTCCAATGTCCAGTCACTAGGCTTGTGTACGAGAGCCGCTGTGAGTAGTCTACAGAGCAGCCAAGGTCGAAGGTGTTGTGAGATTTTATTTTATTTTTCTTGTGCAAGTGGAATTTCATTTACAGAGATTAGTTTACAATGCATTCATTAGTATCAATTGTGGGAGTAGTGCTCTCCGGACAAGAAAATTACCAAGAATGGTTTAGAAAAATAAAAAATACTCTTATTTTTAATGATTTATGGGAGGAAATTTGTGAAGGCAAGAATGACAATGACCCAGAGAAACTTACAGATGCCAGACAACTTGTAATTTGGAAGAGTAAAGATAAAAATGCACATGCTTTAATTTCTGCCTCACTCACTGAAGAGGAAACATACATATTCTTTCCAACACCACAACATTTAAAGCATTAGAGAAATTAAAAGATCTTTATGACTCCCATTCACAGTTGGAAATTATACAATTGTTGATGAAGTTGTTTAATCTGGAACTGAAAGATAATAATCCCATGAAGTTAGCTTCCGAAATTAAAGCTCTTTTTCATGATATTGAATCAATTGGTGTCAAAGTTGATTTACAACTCACAACATTTATTAAAGCCCTATATCCTACCTATTCGCACTACTTAGAGTCTCTTCAAGCTAGTGGACAGATGAAAGCCATGACTTTTGATAAACTTGTAGACAAAATTGCTGAAAGAGAGAAAGCTTTTGGGAAGAAGGAATCTTTTTCCACTTCCATAGTTGAGACTTTGTGTCTTGCACAGAAAGAGAAGAAACCTAGAGGAGAGTCTGCTAGATTTGATAATAATAACAAAGGTCGTGGTAGGAGACCATTTAGAGGCAGGGGGGTCATTATCGTCAAGGAGACATACAACAAGATGATAGACAACAAAAACATTTTCAGAATGATAAACAATCTCTTAAGTGATATAGGTGTGGTAAACTGGGGCATACCTCTTCTCATTGTCGCACTCCTTGGGATAGGATTAGTGAGAAGAAGGAGCAACAACCTCCAGACAAAGGAAAACCACCTGAATTTGCCAACTATATTGTTGCACATTGTAATCTTAGTATAAATGAGGTTTTTAGCACTTCTTTTGCTTCTTGGGAAGACATTTGGATTTTAGACACTGAAGCCACTTGCCATATGACCTTGAGAAGAGATTTTTTTGAGACATTCAATAATCACATTGATGGAATAGTTTATTTTGCAGATAAGTCCCAGTTAAAGCCTTCAGGGATTGGATCTATTCGACTTCGCCTACCAGGACTTGCTGATTATCTTTTGCATGATGTTCTTTATATTCCTCAATTAAAAAGAAATATGATGTCTCTCATACATATCAGGCAAAAAGGACATTCTATACATATGTTTGATGGTATAATTGAAATAAGAAAAGCATCCGATCAGGTGATTGTTATGATTGGTGTTGAAGAGTCAAACTTTTAAAACTTAAAGGGACATCCTCTTTTCAATCTAATTCAGCTCTTTTGGCTCAGCATAGTGATACTTTGTCTTCCAGC